>JABBWF010000530.1:0-20672 GCA_016647645.1 Suillus variegatus
ACAAGTGCGGGCTTGTCGCCAGAGCGGTGCTGATGCTTGGCATATAGATCTTCCTTGGTCTGTCTCAGGATGGTGCAAAGCCGCAAGGCGGCCACCAATTCGATGAGCAGACGTTGATACCAAACCAGCTGAAAGTGCTATGGTTCAAGAGCATACCGATACAAAGGTTATGAATGGCTGGAGAGACATGACGGGGCCGATGAATGGTTGAGGTCAAGGTTGTAGAAGACAAGCAGAAGTCCTGAGACATTCTCCTTCGGCTCAGCGCTTGAGCGCTCTGACACGCCTTTGAATAGTAAGCCGGCAGTAATATTAGCTGGCAGTCGGATTTCGGAGCAATCCTATGTGCACAGGCCACTCTGGACTTTAGACACTCATGCATCATGATCAGGAATTTCATCGTTTGCTTATGAGCAAACCCTCCAGAGCACCAGCCATCCACAGCATACAAGTACAGCAAGAAAACGTTCAAGGAAATGATCATCAACAATCTCGATTGTATTTATACCATACAGAGCCCCAGACAACAGTATTTGGAACAGCAAATAAATATGCGCAATAATGATAGTCAAACCACGACAATGAGCAACGTTAACGCGATTAGATTTGTGACGACCGTGAAATGTCGTTAACAGGTATCGCAGAAAGTCACTCGGCTAGTCGAACGCAACGATCCTAGTTCCATTCCTCGCACTGGCCACATCAATACTGTCGTCGACTGTTCCAAACTTGAGATCATCCAGGACGCCAAGCAGATTTATATCCCAATTCTGGAAGTGCAGATCGACAGCCGGAAAGTTTGGACACAAAGTAGGAAGGCCACCGAACAGCTGAGGTGCGCCCCAGTATGCGTCCATCTTCCGGTCCTCAGAAAGTTCGGTCCAATATGCCGGGTCCATAGGGTAATCAATAACGTTAAGTATAAATGCACCTTTATACGCTGCTGCAGGTTCCTTGAGCCCAGACCCTGGGAACGTCGGAACTTCCATGAATACGTTGACAGCGAAATTAAAATATGTCAATTCTTCGGCAGAGTAAATCATATTACCGAATTGAACAGGTGACGTGATCACACTCGGTTGGCCTCCTGAAAGTGGCTTGTATGAGTCCCAAACGCCGCGCTTAAGAGACATGGACCATAGAGTGTCTTCAGGGTTTTCTAAATTCTCGGAGTTTGATGGATGTTCCGTATGGAGGACATGGATGATTACGCCATACATATTATACCAACGTGGTGGGTTCATACATATGACCTCGCTGTTTCGAATTATGACCATAGGAATTGGCTCCGGGAATGCGTCCTTGTATCTTTCAAGGTGGTCGGGAAGCCGGTTCAAGAGCTTGATGGGATAGATCCTCGGGCGTCGCAGGTCATCGGGAAAGCATGGGTTTCGAGGGACTTTAGAGTAGTATCGGCGGGTGACAGCGTCCTTGTGCTGACAGAAGTTGCTGATCAATTGCGCGTATTGTCGAGCATCGGGCATGTCGAATTGAGCGTGTGTTTGAACACCAGGCATGTTGAAGAAAGGCGGCAGACGCAGTGGCATGTCATAGTGCTCGTTTAGCTTTTCATAGATCATCATCGGTATGATACTTTCCACCTCGAGAAATTCTCTCGGTATGCAGTAGGTCAATGGCGCAGGGAGAGTGGCTCGCAGTGCTGGCCTGTTCGATCCGGTTGAAGTTTGGGAATGGACGAAAGTCGGTCGGACTTGAGGGATTCGAGTGGCATCATCGCGTGCAAGTATGGTATCCGTATTGACGACAGCGGGGATGGGCCGTGGTGCATATAGCAGATTTTGAGGAGCATGGTGCATATTGGTATTAATGTTGTTGGCATCCTCTTCCAAATCGTATTGCGCGGAACCAGGGTGAGCGAACTGGAAGCCAGGGACCTGCATGCTCGTGTGTTCGGCTTGCATGCTAGGTCAAAAAAACGATTCTCGTACCTGCTTGTGAAAACCAAAAGCGTCGAGATTGCTGGCGTACAGTTCATCATTACTTGGTAAATGATGAGCAAAGCTCTGAGAGGGTGCGATGGTGGTGGACTGAATGTCACGCACGACGAGATGCGCGGACTCATTCAGACTTGAAGAAGAGCTTTCAATCTGAGTTGACTGCATAATGTGATAACAAGCAAGAGACGAAAGGTGATGAGGATGCAGAGGAAATGCCTACTGTTTATATATACCATGGTTCATGCGCAAAGGTGGATGTGGACGACAACAATTGTTTAAAACCACCAAAAACCAACGGTCGTTATTTTTAACTGAAAGGTAACTAGGCATGGTACAATGGCGAAGCGGCTGTAATGGCCCTAAACCGGGAATGCGAGATAGTTCTTTACAGCGATCAAACTCATGAGTGCGCTGGTTCAAGACTGTCCCCTCCAGAAAACTTGGTGTCCACATGTTCCTTGCGCCGAAAGGTGTAATCGGACTTGGAATAATCGGTCCTTGATTGGCCAGGGAAGCAATTCCGCAACCTGCAGGATCTGCCGAGTTAGTCGTAGGAGATCAGGGCATGTCATCAGACGCGCTGTGGGTCGTGCTGCTCGCAAACCTTTTGGCCCTTTTGTTCAAGAACTTGCGAGAGACTAGCGATTGTCATGACTTCACCACGACAAGCAAGCAGATGAATCTCATTCAGAGAAAGCACACACCCGCCACATTGCTACAACAAAGGCTACCGTACCAGTTACCAAATGTAAGAGCAACTTCTGTCCACACCATCTAACAAGCGGTCTAATATATATATAGTTGCCAGTCTTGTCGCTCATCATGCTTTAGCTACCACCGGGCCGACCCCGTGGTCACGATGTTTGGTCGGCCTGATTAGTTCCTGATTGGTAGCATCAAAGGTCTCGACGCCTTGTTACCTTCCATGTCTGCTCCACATACCAAGCGTATTTGCCAGATAATCAAGGTGCGTACTGCGGGTTCTCGCCTCAGTGTAATAAATGCTTAGACTCCTGACCGTTCATCATAGCTCAAACCAGAATGCGCGGACGAGTACAAAGAAGTCCACAGCAACGTCTGGCCCGGCGTCCTCAACGCCATTAGACGGTACCACATTGTGGACTACTCTATCAACCATTACCCGCAGCTGAATCTGCTTATCGCAAACTTCAAGTACACGGGTAGTGACTTTGAGAAAGATATGAAAGCCATCGGGGACGACGAGGAGACACAGAGGTGGTGGAGGCTCACAGATAGTATGCAGGAGAGCTTCAATGATGGTGCGTCTGGGAGTGGAAAGGATATCCCTTGGTGGACAGTAAGTTTTCTTTGTAGACTGGGAACTTTCCCTTTCTTGAATAATTTGGTGAATAGGACGTCGAGGAAGTCTTCCGGTTCGAAGGGGGCTCTTCAGCATGATACGTTGAAAGCCATTGCTGATGAGATTGACTACCTCACTGCGTGAATCAAGTATTGGATGACAGCTATGAGGTCAGCGTGTAGTAAACCGTGCCATGATAAAAAAAGGTTTGAGATACTAAGAATCTGGGCTCAGGCTGTTGACTAGTTGGAAGGTAGTAGTGTGATGTTGCAAAGGCAGACGTTTGCCCAAGGCAAGAATGTGACTGATTACGATTGCTCAAACTCGACGCGAAACGTAACTTCAAGACATGGTAGATTTCATTGGCGTATGCTTCGTATCTCGAATAACGTAGCTTCAGCCTGAATTCCGATACTCGTCGATTTGAAATACATTTCTAGTCAAGTGGCAAGGTTCAAATTGCAAAACCAACTGTGCATGAGTTGATGTAGTGCCCATGTACAAAAAGCAACCTCTCCAACAACTGAGAGCAACGACTTCATATTGAAGTTATGTGAACTTTTCCGAATGGTGCATCCGCCTGAAAATCCACTACCGGCACCTGGAAATCCACTACCGGCACCTGGAAAGATGCCACCGCCAATATTGACAAAAGATGATGAATTTGTCGCTGGTTTTGTGTTCCAACCAGAGTCAATCTGCGGAAGATGAATGAGGCTGAACATGGCGATAAACTCTTGTCGGAAGTGATGTGACTCATGCGAGGAGGGGAGGGTCATCGACTTGAGTATCACTGGATAAATTCTAGCACCAGGCACAACGGGCAATTATATGGGAAACTGATTATAGTAGAGCATGAAGCACCCACGGAAGCGTTGCGGAGGCGGAGATGATGCAGATCTTTGTGAAAGGGGATGTGAGGTTTGAGTGCGGAGGCCGAATAGTGACAGTTAGTGTTGAGGTGTAGGCGAGAAATATTTGGTGCATAGAATTTGCTGAGTCGGAGAACAAGAAAGTCACATTCCAAGGCTCTCAAACGAGGTGTGTCGAAGTTGATATCCCAGCCACAGGTGTAACATGGGCTTGACGACCATTTCCAAACGCTTGCTCTCAGAAAGGAGGATATCGAGTAGTCGAGAGTTTGCCGCGAGTATCATCCAAGGTTAGTGACTGCTGCGAGTGCGGTTGCGTCATGGGGCACTGTATACGATGCAAAGGGTGAAAAGTAAACAACCAGAGCGAGCAAGCCAACACTGAAGAAGACGTGGAAGAAATGGTTTGAATTAAATGATGTAACTTGCCCGGGGGGATGACCTAGATACGCGACCAGACTCCTGCGCCAAAGGTGGCACACCCTGGTCAAGTCTAGGGGAGAGCTGGAAACGTTGACCGAAATGGTGTCATGTCCGCATGAAAGATATCCGGATAGTCTGTAGAAGTTCCACTGGCAACCAATGGATGTACGGCTCTGACGGCGTCACACTGCCAGGACTTGAACAAAAAAGGACGATGCATGGATCTCGTGATGTAGCAAATTTTCATCATGATGGGCTCTAGATTTCGCTAAGTGCATTAATCAATATGGGTTGTCATTACCTCCGGGCATCCCACTGGCACTAGGACCGATTTGTTTATGCCTCTTGGCTATGTCGATCGGTTGGGGCTCGCCACCGATATGCAGTAACTCTAGCTTGGCGAGGGGCTTGATCGATCCTAGTAAGTTAAGCCTTACATACTTATTGTACGGAAGAATGAATTGTTTATTATACGGGCACTCAGCCACACGATTATGTAACAACCCCGTTTGGTATTAGTAGTACTGTTAGTTCGTGGTTTGCTCATATGGTTTGCTTCAGCACTCTCGTCCAGGTACGTTATTCTCTTGTAGCTCGTATGTTACAGAACTTAGTTCTGACTCGTTCTATGTACTGAATAGTGTTTTTTTTTCACTCTTGCTGAGTCCTGAATCACTCTAGCCCCTGCAGACCGTTGAGGCATGCAGGGCGACGCCGCGACGAGGTCACGGTCGCGCAACATGGTGGCCGAACGTCAGGCATGCTTTTGAAAGTCCGCAATGGCTGTTCTAACCGTGTTTCTCAGAGACTAGTCTTACCTGAGCTTTAGTAATGTTTCGAGTAACACTAATGAGTATATGGAACTTATCCGACTAGATGGCCAGGGTATGAAAGCATAATAAGCTTTCGGGCTCTTAGTAGCCATAATCCTTTCCATCGCCTATTTCACACTCTTCTGCGAGCCCTCTACAAATACTACGACGATGGCCAACAAGGCAAAACTTGAGGCGCTCCTGACTCTAATCAACACATCCGCACGAGATGCCATCGCGTTGTATGAGCAGTACGGTGATGTACCCGCCATCGACCAGACAGAGCCCCACCCGTTGGACAATGCAGTCGACCAGGTAGCTTTGAAGAGTGCTATTCGTACTCTTGAAGGTGCTTGTGCTCAGATATGCGCGACACTTGCACCACCTGCCCATACTGCAGTTAACGTGAATACTTAAATGATATAACGCACTTTACTTTTGCTCATCAGATTGTACACAGCTTGTCCAAGTGTATGATCATGCTTGCATGCGAGTAGTTGCTCGGGAACATGTTTCTGATATTCTGTTGAAGTACCCCAAGGGTCTTCACGTCAACGAGCTCTCCAAACAAATCAACATCGAGCCAAAGAAACTGGCCAGGATAATGCGCCTCCTGGCCACGAGAGGTTGCTACAATGAAGGTAAGGAGCTATTTGTTGCCTAGTTTGATTTCTTCTCAGACTGCGCCAGTTGACATGAACGTTTTTGCCAACAACCGACTGTCTCTGATCCTACTCGACGAGAATCCTGTCAGATACATGATCTTGTTTCACGTGGACATAGTTGCCAAGGGAGCACCGGTTTTCTATGAGACGCTCAAAGATCCAAAGATTGCCTACTCGTATGAACCAACGGTTGCCCCTGTGATGTACGCCATTAACAAAAATGGAACCGAAGGAACGATCTTCGACCGGATGGCGCGGCATGTATGTTTTTAAAATATCGCTCGTCAGGAAGCTTTACTCATATACTTTACTCGTAGGACGGCCAACGCCAGGTAGGGATTTTGGTCTCTCCGTACGATCATTCTGACGTCTCTAGTAGTCCTATCACACGTCGATGAGAGGTCTGAATGACATTATGGGCTCCCTCGCCGTCCTGACTCGTAAGTATTTGAGTACACAAAGACAGGATGATTTTGTGCTAACCTGATAATAGATTTCCCATTCGAAAAGCTCTCAACAGTCGTTGACGTTGGAGGAGGCATCGGAGCATTTTCTCTGCCTTTGGCTAAAACGCATAAAAACGTTAAAATTATAATCCACGATCTTCCGGAAGCATTAGTCCAGGCGAGAGACGTAAGTCGGTAGGACAACGTACTTGTCACCAAATTGATGGAATCTAGATCTGGGCGAGAGAATGCCCCGAAGCCCTGACAGAAAACAGGGTCGAGTTCAAGAACTTGGACTTCTTCAAACAAGTGCCCGCGAAGGGTAAGGACATCTACTATGTAAGTGCTCAACTCTGTAGGTGACAACCTGCAAAGTTGACAATGATCGCAGCTCAGAAATATCATCCACGACTGGCCTGACCGTGAAACTGCACTCATTCTTTCAAACCTTCGCAAGGCGCTCGGTCCAAACAGCCGCGTCCTCATCCGTATGTCAAATATAGCGTGATCATCGTCCCGCAGTCTGACAATTTTAGATGACTATGTGCTCCGCCAGCTCAGCCGCAAACAAGCAGTAATAGAAGCTTCAGAGCTCGGAGTTGTTTCGGTATGTCATGTCCGCTGACCTACATCCATCTTTGTTCATCTCCACACCTAGGCTCCTGAACCTCTTCTTGCAAACTTTGGTGTTGGAAATATGCGTTTATACCAGCAAGACATGACTATGTTGTTCGTACACAACGCGATGGAGCGAACACTGCAAGATTCCCTCACACTCGCGTGAGTAATGTTCGATTACTGCCTTGGCTTCACCTGATTGGTTTGGAATAGCACTGCCGCCGGTCTGAAACTAGAGAAAGTGTGGGACCTTGTCGAAACATGCGTCTTGGAGTATTCTGCCGCATAATGTCCGAGCTAATCAATTGTCCATCCACATATATCTTCACATGCGAAGATATACTGCACGCCACATACTTACCAGAATACACCTGAATTTCCGATAGTTTGTTTAATTAGCTTATAATTACTGGTAATCCTTCTCAAGGTCGAAAGACCCACAACCAAATTTCAGCGAGAACTGCTATAGTACAATAAACACTCGTCGAGGCTATCGAGTATCTTTCAACCTGCGTCACGATAAGATGCAAGAGCCTCTGCTTCTTCACATCATCATGCTGTATGAATTTGCTATGCCATGACCCCGGGCCTGTCATAAGGCATTCCTGTCATGTTCTCGCGAACACTCAGCTCGTATATAGAAGATATGGGAAGCTGGGGAGTTTATCGAAGAACGCACGTTTCAGTTGTAGGAAAAGTACCTCGTGGCTTTGATTGATAGATATAGAGTCTAGGCTTGTGCTGTGCGCACTGCACAGCTAGCAGCCTCATAGCTTCCTGATGGTTAATTCAGTTAAGTATCTCAACCACCTTCCTGCCCTCCTCCGACATCTCCTCTCGCCTATCCTCTAGTTTCCCCTAGCTGAATCTTAGACGCAAAAAAACAATCACTTATCCTCTGTCCTTGCCATCTAATCGAAATGCCATTTCCATTCAAGTTGTTCCAGGGTTGCGGAAAGATTATTGCAATTCGTTTGAAGCGCCCTGAAAACCAAGGACGCACACAACGCAACTCGACAACCGCCGACCATGAGGGCGATCCCTCTATCCCTACCGACCTATCTAATTCCGTTCCTGCACCAATGCTCTCTTCGAATTCTCCGCCAATGCATCCCGTTTCCCCCGGCAGTAAACCAGGTCTCGTAGAAAATTTCCCCGGCTCACCTTCCGCAGCGTACCCTTGGGGTGCATCCCCTGCCCGCGAAGCTTATGACATCGCTCAGGTAGCTTTGCCCTTGGTACAGGCTTTTACTCCACTTGTCGGTGCTCCGATGAGCGCAGCTATTGATGGATTGTTGGGAATCCTTCAAGTCATAAATGTGAGTGATTATCGAATGCTGAGATGTTTCTGTATTTCAAGGGCCATCACAGAGATGCGATCAGAACAAGGCGGCCTTGGTTGACCTGACATCGCGACTCTATCGACTATACTGCCATTTGTGCAACGCCCCACCTGCCCTGGATCCTCTTGAACGTTCTCGGAGAGACATCTTAGCTAGGTAGATCCATTATGAATGTGTGCTTGAATTTACCCGACACTGAACCGCACTCAGAAAGCTGGAAGACACCTCAGTCCGCCTGAAAAAGTTGCAAAAACGTCGCCTAGCATACACATCTGTCACACAGGCTATCACCGGATGCTCGACTGACATCGACCGTTATCTGATGGAGTGCTTGGTTGTGTTCTACCCCCTAGAGGTGCTTGCATTTACTCACTACTCTATGGTCAGTGGTCGTCCCAAATGCAAAGTCAACGCGAAACACGCGAACTGCTTATAATTTCACGGAAGCGGGAGGAGGATCTTCAGAACATCGAACAGTCCTTCACAGCACTATCTGTATCGCCTTTATCCGGAAGCGTCGTGCCTGGCTGCGTGACACTAGTAGATGCAACAGGCCGCCACCAAGCAATATCAGTGAACTGGTGCACCTCATATCAGGTCCGCTCGCTGGCCTAAAAATCGTTTTTGTGGAAGCTTACTCGTCAAATTGTCTTCAGCAACTCAACTGCATGCTCCGAGTTCTGTTTGAACGCGATGCGGTCGAAGCCCAAATTCAAAGACGATATATAGAAGAAGGAAAGTACGATTTGTGCATCGACGAGGGCAAGCAAGTGACCCCACTTACAAGCCACAATTGGTCGAGCATTGAACCAGGCACGAAGATTGTGATGAGGGTTACCATTCAACAGGAGACGTCATCACTATCTGGAGTCGACTATCGATGTCATTTTTGCGGCGCTGTGAATCGCCTTGGTGCCAGATCTGTGAAATATGAGTCTCGAGGGCAGACTGTTTGCTCGACTGAATGGTGAGTATGTTTGTTTTCTAGGTCCTGATGATGCCTAATGATGAGAAGTCGAGAATGCAAACGATGCTTCCAGATCACCCGTAGCTTGACGAACCCGAGAAAACGATCCCCTAACAGTGACTCCAACCACAAGACTGACGCAGAAATGCTTCTTGTTCGCAACTTTCCTGTCCAGCAAATTGTATGTCATCCTGGTACTTCGCTAGCAATCTTGAGCTGAGATCACGATGTACCTCCCGCTCTCAGTCTGTGCGTGATCTGGTCTTTTGACCTTAGGCGACGCTGACCGTGCCACGGCCATGTCCCGCTCTCAGGAAGTGCGTAATGTGGACTTTCGACCTTCTTAGGCGACGCTGATCGTGCCACGGCCATGTCCCGCTCTCAGGAAGTGCGTGACCTGGTCTTTCGACCTTCTTAGGCGACGCTGACCGTGCCACGGCCATGTCCTGCTCTCAGGAAGTGCGTGATTTGGTCTTTCGACCTTCTTAGGCGACGCTGACCGTGCCACGGCCATGTTCCGCTCTCAGGAAGTGCGTGATTTCCTCTGCTGTGCTTGTTACCGCTCGTTGACCCTCACACGACCAGACACAATTTTTACGCCATGTTCGTGAGACCCCGGCCAAGTACCCCGGACTAGGTCATGTCGTGCCCTCACATGGTATGTGATCTTGTCTTTTGCGATACATAATGAATACTAACTCTTTCATTGCACTAATAGACAGTGCGTGCCTCTATATTAAGCAATTTCAGAGCATGTCTTTGTACTGATTGCATGTAGCATACAGCGGTATCGAGGAGATTGAGTAGGACAGTGATCAAGACGAAAAGGGGGATGGGATGGAAATTTGCTGAGTCGATGTACCTTTGTATCTGCAGAGGACGCAGACAGACATGGTTTCCAGAATTCATCTTATCCATGGCATATAAAGAAAATGATCTGCTATGTACGGCCTGTCTAGAATGCTCATGTGTATCTATCTCCTGCAAATCTAGTGGTCTCTGGTTCCTCATTATCACTCTCATGCCCAGCATCCAAATCATCACCATTGGGGGAAGTGTTGGCCAGTCCATTCACTGCCAGTTTTCACGATTCATTTCAAGTCTGTCATCAGCTATAGGACAATGATAACACATATTGTTGGAGACAGCGATGATGGGATACAGGAATTTGAATATATGAGCTGACTGCAGCTGGCCGGGCCAGGTGAAATTGATGCAGCACTGTCACGAATCCTATGGAAGTACAGATCATGTTCAAACACGTGGAGTATATCTGCATATACATTTGCATTCCCTGTCATGCAAACACCAGACAACATGAGTACACGTAGGGACAGCACAACCCACCTCCACCAGCGAATTATCTCCTGCCACCATGGTCTCTCTCCCTCTCATTAGACATCCTCCTGCGCCTATCACCTCCAGGAGAACGTTCATTCCGCTCTCTCTCAGGATAATCATCCTTGCGCCGCCGTTCATATCCACCATCCCGTCTACCTCGATCCCGTCCATCCATATCCCGCTTGCGAGGCGGAGGGGACCGGTCATCTCTCCTGTGGCGAGGAGAGTCGCGGCGGGTATATCCTCGTCCATCCCTTTGTCGCGGGGGAGGCGACGGGGACGGCGTACGAGAGGAATAGCGCCCGCCTCGGCGTAGAGGAGGCGAGCGAGAGTCGTCTCGAGCACCACGACGTGGGGGCGGGGGCGGAGTGCGTGAGTCATCTCGGGCGACACGGCGTGGGGGCGTGGTTGGGCTACGCGAATCGTCCCGCCCATCACGGCGTGCAGTGGGACGACGAGAGTCGTCTCGCACACTACGGCGTGGTAGAGAACGCGAGTCATCCCGCCCTCTGCGAGGAGGAGTTCGTTGACGTCGCCTGGAGTCCACAGAAGATTCTGATTCTGATGGGGAAGTGTCCGAGCCAGAGTCGGACTCAGAATCAGAGTCAGAATCAGATGAATCGGAGTCACTACTGGATGAACTCGATTCTTGTTCTAGCATGGCACGTCGTTGTTCCATGATAAGGCGTGGGGCGTTCTACCAGAAAAAAGGAAGTCAATTCAATGCTTTGAGCATGTAGACTTGACATGCCTTAAGGTACTCTCTCATTTGTTCGGTGAGAACACCAAGTCCAATGCTCGTGAAGTAGTTGATGGAGAACCGTGTGTTTTTCGGGTTGTCCATTGGGAACATGTCCTTCGTCGCGTGTTTGACCTGCTCATCCTTGAACCTCTCCGCGAGCGTTTTCAATCCCATACTCTCCATCATCTCTTGCATCATAATCTTGATGAAAATACGGCTTGAGCTCGTCGTGTCCTCCTCGTTGATCTTGACACACTCGAGCACAATCCAGGAGACGGCATCGGTCGCGAGCATGTGCCCGAAGAAACGAGAAATGTTGCGCAGGCGATTAGTCTCATACCGATGGATTGTTGTGTAGTAATTGACGAAGGCCTGCTCGAGAGCATCTGTCCAGACACGGTTGAGTTTGCTGAAGCGCTCGCCAACAAGACCATAGAAGCTAGAGTAAGAACGTTCTTGCGAGCAACATTCGATCACCATGTTGATGAGCTCAATCTAAAAAGACAGTCAAGCATTTGCAAAACGTTGACTATACGATCACGTACCTCATCGCCTTCTTTTATCTGTACTTTGAGGAGCTTATGTACGGCTTCCTCGTAATTGAGGGCATTCATGATCGTCAAGTAGATCGTTCTACGTAGGTTCACGAGATTGGTCTCCGTACGGTCTTCGATGCCTTCTTTGTCTGCCACAACTGCATGATATGAGCTCGCAACTCAAGATATGACGCAGAGCGAAACAAACCTTCGTCTTCATCCTCGCTAGACGACTCTTCAGAGCCAGATTCTTCGTCCTCTGAGCCTTCACCTAGAATCTCAGCCCTGATAGACTTGTACTTTTCCTCGTTCTCCAGGTAATTAGGATCAAACTTGAAGATATCTATATGCAAAATTTAGGCAAAACTTCTTTTGTCAGAACACGAGTACGCACTTAGTCCTTCCTGAACCTGGAGCTCTTCCTCGAGCTGGATTTGATGTGTAATCTGCTCCTCTTCTTCAACCAAGTCGAGACCTTCAGGAAGGATTGGGTTATCCTTGTACTTATCCTTCCGAGTTTGCATTAGGACTTCTATCATATATTGAACCCTGTGGCTGATCGACCCTTCGTTCAAGACAGCACGGAATCGCTCAAAGACAGTCGCATTGGCTTTTGGTGAGTTTTCAGCGAGGAAGGCGCCTACTTCGCGCATGAAGCCGACAGCGATTTCAATCGAATCATCGGTGGGCCGCTCAAGAAGAAGAACCAGGATTTGGAGAGCTATGATTTCATGAGCGACGGCTTGATTAACGAGATGAGCGATAAAAGTCGTCGTTGAGTGGCATACAATCTTGGAAGGTGAGGTGAGCAAACTCAAAATTCGACTATAGCTTTCGATTTCGCTTACTTTGTCGTTTCGCTTGAACGATCGTCTGAATTGACTAATCAAACGAGTGAGAACAAGTTCTCCCACTTGAGGGAGTTTTGTGTTGATAACGGCCACCACAGCAGCAAACACGGGCGTAAATGGCAAACTTGATGACTGCGCCTTCATGATGCTCCGAGAGAAAAGGCCTCGGCCGCGGATGAGATTTTCGGAGAAGAGTTCAGGGACAATTTGCTTTATATTCGCAATGTTGACTCGGTTGACAATACCGGTGAGGGATTTGCGCAGGGCATCCCAAGATAATCGCTGGTATTCTGGACTGGTTTTGTCGCTGGCAGCAGCGGCTTGCAAGGCGCGTAAACGTGCAGGGGGCATGTATACACCACCCGAGCGTGAGCCTATGAGCTTGGCAAATTCTGCTTTCCTTTCCGCTTCGTCCTGTGCGCTGTCTTGCACTTTGGGATTTGTCGCTTTTTCGAGGTTCATAGCTGCTATATTTGCAGCAAGCTGCCTCTCTCTTTCGGCCCGTCGAATGGGGTCCACATCGTTTACACGAGGAAGGTCTATATGAACACGAGACGGTGACTGCGAACGACGGCGAGTTGCTGGTGGAATGCCATCCGGTTCACCAAGTGAGCGAGAACGAGACCTGAAAAAATTATAAGCGGTCGAATGTTTCAAAAGACGATCTCCAAGTACCTCTTTCTCCGCCCAGAAGGACCATCTGAAGCAGTTTGAGGGGGGAGCGCTGTTGTTGCCATCGTCGTCCGTGACGAACTGAACCCGTGGGAGTTCCTTTGCTTGCTATGTCAATGCACTTAGTCAGCAATATACTGTTTACGCATAAATGCTTTAATCCATACGGTCGTCCTTAGGAGTCGGAGATCCGGTGTGCGAAAGTGTTCCAGGAGCAAAGTTTGTAAGTTATCCTTGTGAGTTAGCCCGTGAACAGCTATCATGGAGACACTCGAAGTCCTGGCGTCCATTACTAGGGTAGGTTCAAATGTATGCTCCGCGACTGTGTTCTGATCTGTGAATGCGTGGATAGCTCAGTGATCGCGTAGTGAGAGTGTTGGGCCAGGTAAATGTCACATCATGGAAGCACACACTCCCAGTGTAACTTTCTTCCACAGAACCCAAGAAAATTCACACTTCAAGGTAACTACTGACCGCTTTTTTCCAAAAACTCAAACCAAACGGCTCTACAGGGACAAATACTTATCTTATCGGCGAGCGCAACCCCTACACGCTCATCGACACTGGTGAAGGCAAGGACGCATACATCCCTCAGCTCGAGTCCGCCCTCTCCAACACTTGCAAGCTCACGAACCCAAATGAACCCCACATATCCGACATCGTCATCTCTCACTGGCACCATGACCACACAGGCGGGATAAACTCCGTCCTTTCGCTCTTACGGAGAATGTGGGACGGGCGGAACACACCGGCTCAGTTCAAGCCTCCCCGTATCCATAAATTCCCCCTTCTGAATACGCCGTCCGACTCTAACACAACTATCCCGCTACCACCCCCGGGTACGTATACCCCTACCGTCAACGGTGCCTTCCTCCACGACCTCGTGCACGACCAACTTTTCCCCATAACCGGCTCACCCTCACCCATGCGAGTCATACACACCCCAGGACATACCCCCGATTCCATCTGCCTCCACGTCCCCGACGACCGCGCCCTCTATACAGCTGACACCGTCCTAGGCCAGGGAACAGCTGTGTTTGAGGACTTAGGCACATATATTTCCTCCCTGCACAAGCTCCTCGCGTTTCAATCTGATTATACTGTGTTGTACCCCGGGCATGGCCCTATTGTCGCTGAGGGCCCTAAGCTTATCGGTACATACGTCGCACATCGTATGGAGAGAGAGGCGCAGATTGTTAGCGTCATTGAGAAACCTAGATCTGACGGACAGCCTTGGTCTACGTGGGGAATTGTATCCACGATATATTCTGCGTACCCGCAGGATCTATGGGAGGGCGCGGCACAAAGCGTGAATCAGCATCTTGCGAAGCTTCAAGCCGAGGGCAAGGCGAAGAAGGTTGGGGGCGAGGGCAAGGACGTCAAGTGGGAGCTGCTAGCGAAGCTATGAAGGACGCGAAGGGCTCTCCCAAAGAAGAATATAGCATGAACTAGATCGTGCATTCAATGTAATATACAAGTAACATATACCGTGAAAATCTCGCGAGCACGTGTACATCTGCCACCGTCACAGTGCATCAAAATTGATATGATGCGATGCCCTCCTCCGCTCCAGCTCATCCTCCCTCTTCTCATTCAAGTGCAGTACGAAGACAATGCCTGCCAAAATGAAGGTTGCAGCTACGACTGTAAGCGTTACCCATGGGACCCAAGCCCCTGGCCGGAGGAACAGCTCCCTTCGCCATGCCCCATCACCAAGGGCAGGGTGGATGACGACGCGCGAGTTTGGAATGACGCCTTCCATATTGATAAAATGTTCCTGTGTGTGCTTGGTTGAGCCGACAAACAGGTTCTCGATGTAATTGTTGGTGCGTCCGAGCCCGAAGAATGAATATGGCGTCAGAAGGGAATGGTAAGAAGTTTGAGGAAGTTGCCCGACTTGAGCAGCGGTACGACGGCCAGAAGTGTCAAGAACCGTGTATTTATACGATGCACCAGAGTAGCTCACGCCGAAGGGCTACATCAACTACATCAGCGCAGTTCCCCACGAGATTAGGGAAACACTTACGGAGTACGTCGAGCCGTTTGAATCCGTACACCATCCATTATTACATGCACCATTTAGCACTGAGCGAGGTATGAGCACGGCAGTCATGAAGAAATGTTTCCCCTCACCTATAGCATTCAAAAAGAACGCATCATAATAAAAATTGTTCTGGACAAACAATACACTGCCTTGCTTTTGCTGCCCATTTCGCTGCACGATAATATCCAGCGTACCCTTGCATACAGGTGAAGTCAACTCCATATGTAGAATCCAGAAAATAGATACTCACATCCTCATCCATATCCAAAAACGAGACTCCGCGCGCGTCCTTCACAGCTTCCAAAGACTCAGCACCCTTCGTGACAAGTTTGAAGCCCCTCCTGCCATTCCCCTTTTCGTCGCATCCTCCTAGGCCCTTAGCACAAGGCTCGGAAAATAATAGTTTGGGTGTACGTGATTGATCAGAGGGGTTCGAGACAATGAGGAGGAGATCCGGAAAACCATCAAGGTTAGCGTCTCCGAGCTTGACGGGCAGAGGGATAGACGGAGAATATGTGGTATCGAGGACTAGAAGAGAGCTCGTGGGAGAGGAGGGAAGAAGGTTTGAGAGTGGTATCTGTACGTATGCCTGGAGTATACTAAGTAAGGCTATGGAGGGCAGAGAGTGGGCAGCGACGAACGTCGTTTTCGCTTCCTGTACTCAAATTGAACTTGAAGTTTGGGTCAGCAGTGCACAGCTCATCTGGTCGCCGACAGGTTCGCCTTCCTTGTTTGCCTATGGCAGGGGATGTCGGGGAAGTACACAACGGTAATTGTTTGTTGTACACTATGTTGATAAAACAGCCAGAGCCCACGCCAGCTGAGGAAACGGATGAGCATGAGGGAAATACCATGTCGATAGTGCCATCCCTGTCTGTCTATTGGTTGGTATGGTTCGGAGGGTGAACAATGAGGGGGACAAACCGACGTCAGCAAAAGATATCCCCTGCGTCCCAGAAGGCAGGTCACCACTCTGGTCTAACGAGAATCCAGAGTCCTTGTTATTAACCCAGATCTGGTATGACTTCTTCCCCGAACTATCCTGGCATACCAGAAAGATATCTCCAAACACAATTGTTAAGTTGACAAATGGTATAAAATCGTCCTACATACCTGCTAAACAATCACCATTGAGATCAATCACAGCATTGCTGTGAGGATTGGCGAGCGTGCACTGGTTTCCAGTAAAAGGAGGGTCAATACTATCTCATAGTCAGCTGAAAGATGCCGCGCGCAACCTGAGACGCTTACAGTTCGAACAGCGTTGGTGGACTCTGCGACGCATTCCAGATATTCCGCCAGACCGTGAAGGGGGCGGTATAAGTTCCTTGCGAATATGCAGTGCCCAACAGGTCAATTTTCATGTCTCCATCGATATCAACTGGTATGGGTTCTGAGAGCGTCGAAGATGCGACTGAAATAGAGTCTGACGCTACAAGTTATGATTATGGTGGAACGTTTGGCATGAGAGAGATACCACTCACCAAATGTACCGTCGTGATTACCTGTGTAGAGAGTCATATCAAGTCTATCTGAAGAAGCGCGATTTGAGCTCATGACAAGCACATCAAGCTTGCCGTCGTGCGTGAAATCGCCTGGGATGACATTATGAATAGGCCACGGGTGTCGCACCGATGAGACCTTCTTGAATGAAAACACATCTACCCGGAGTGGAGTGATCAGAGGGAATATTTATGAAGTGTACTATTATCTAACCGTGTTGCCAGAGGTACACAGACAAAGTCTGCTGGTCCGAGTCTACTGACAGGACGTCCAAGCTATTGAGGCGAAAGATTCAATATATCATCCACAGATAGACACATATGTAACCCACAACTGGTCCCCATTAAAGTCTCCAAATGCGACTATCCGATCCCCGTCATTAATGCCCACTAAGCCCGCATCCAAGAGAGAGTTCTTCGTGAACTGTTTCGGCGAGAACGGCCATATTGATGCGACGGGTGACGAGAGCAGCAATAGGGTCAATATCAGGTATGCTGGAATGGATAGTAATGGCTGGTGTCTTTGTGCGCTCCAAGACTTGAAGAATGAGCTGCCCATGGTGAATCCAGAGTTACGCTAACTAGCTTCTGTGTGTAGCAAAATTATTCAGTTACTTCTGGGGTAAGGGTGTTACAGCCAGGGAAACCCTGAAAATCTTGACACGCGCTCTTCCGGAGGGGGTAATTGAGAGTACTACACAGGTTTGGTGACGGTGTCAAACGATGAGGCAAACACCATGTTCTTCTCACGTGATCTTTACGTGATTTTTCCGCGCATATCCGTGTCGGGACAGCTGTGTTTCTCTACATTTTGCACTCGCCAGTTCTAACTTCTCAGCTCGTTGATCTTGTCCAGCGCTTACTCAGTCTGGTAGCAGTTGCCGATACTGAACGTTAATAACTATCACACAAGGCTAAAATATAGCTGCTGGGTTTTGACGTTCGTTTTCGCTCGTTCCCCAGGTCTAGCATTGTGAGTCTATACGAGTTCGTGGTACCCTGTTATAATTCCTCGGTTCCTTCGAACAACTCCAAACCCTGAGCATACAAATTCCGGACACTCTCATGGTATTCACAATTGAAAAGACCCTGGGGTCCAGACTCGATCTCACGATAAAGGCGTGGTTGAGTACAGTCGAGTACTAAAGTCAAACTAGTAGTGTGCCGCTAATTTTTGGTCTTGTAGTGCTATGCCGCAATTCGATGGAATGCATCGTGAGTTTTTGATCGGTAGTACTTTGTCACACGTCACACGTCACAGGCCATGAACCTATTTGGAACGCGCAGATCCAGGGTGACTTATGTAGTCGAGGTCGTGGACAACGTAAGTATTGATTCGACACATCAAGCTAAGATCGATCCTCATCACATAACGTGGGAGAGGGGGTACCGCGTACCCGACTTGGCAGGTTGTTTGTAAAGTTGTTTGTCAATGTCCGTGTTCAATGACACTCCTCAGCGCGCTACTCCGAGTTCATCGACGGCAGACCAGACTAGAACAGATGCATCAGGCTCTACTCATTCCCGACATCTTCCTTGAAATATTCGCGCATGTGAATCAAGTCTTGAACCCATCGTCTACTGGGGAGAAAGCACTGGCTCGGAAATCTATTGCAGCCCTCGCAACGACATGCAAAACGTTTCACGAGCCCGCAATGGATTTGCTGTGGTCCAAAGTAGATCAGTTGGAACCATTGCTAGGCTGCGTAACGAGGCTACATCCGCTGATATATCATGGTGGTTCAAGGGTCAGTATTTAGTATTCAGTAGTCATGCTCTATTTTTTTCATCGGCTAACGGAGCATTCAAAAAGTGGGACAGTACTTGGTCAAAGGGTGTCGAACCATTATCTGCCCATGAAGTCCGTCAATTTCTGCGTCACTCCGCACGCGTTCACTCATTGAATGTACAATCCGATCACTTTTTTCACCTTCTCTCAGTCGTCCCCATCGAAAAGTGCATCTTCTTGAGGTTGCGGTCGTTAACTTGGAGGCTTTCCACTGCCAAATATTTGGACCTATTTCTGTCCCGCACGCTGCGCCGTTGTTCCCTGTTCACCATCAATCAAAATCTGAAGAATATTGTGACGCGTTGTGCTGCTTTGGAGGACCTATCCATCAAAAAACTAAATTTTGACGCGAGCACAGCAGATGAGCTGTTCTTGCTGTCTGACAGTGTCCGTCTGTGCAAGCAGCTCGTGACTTTGTCTTGTCCCCCGCTCGACTGGGCAGCGTGGGAGCACCTCTCCAACCTTCCTAACCTAGTCAGGGCAGGAGTCCGTGACGTGCAGATCTGCAGTGCCCCTGCTTGGTCGTTAGAACGCAATGTCGCCAACCCTACGCAATTCCTCAACATCACAGCTCTCTCTTTGCAGGTTAACAATGCTGGATACATTATCACAGTCTTGCAACATTCACAATTCCCTTCGCTGAGGGAGCTCAAGATAGAAACCGATCTTCTGTCTTCGGAAGAGGCAGAGCAACTCTTTTGTGCGCTGTCCAACTGCAAAGCATGCCAGACCTTGCAACAACTTGAAATCACCGTGATTAGCGGATCTCGACATCAGGGCAGCTCTTTGACAGCCATTCCACATCTCCTTTGCTTCGCACAGCTCCAAACCCTGCGGCTTGTTTGCTGTTTTTCCTATATCTACCTCGACAACGACCTTCTCTTGGAAGCTATGTCAAACTGGCCGCACCTCCGCACTCTCGAAATAGAAGGCTCGTGTCTTCATCCCTCTACTGTTACATTCTGTGGATTATTCACGGCGCTCCGTCTGTGTCCACACCTCCACACTCTGCGGGTGTTGATTGATCCTGTGAACATCGAAATTGGTCCTAACAAAATACAACATACCTCCCTAAAAACAGCGGATTTTGACACCTTATCTCCCGTAGTGAATACTGCAGATGTAGCTCGTATCATTTTCAATGTGCTCCCTTGTGTTGACCAAGTTAATCAGTTTACAATGCACACAGAGGGGTGGGATGGAGTCAACAGGCATCTCAAATCTTTGAAAGCTGCTGTGCTACATTAGGGCTGCACACTGTACTATGGAGACAGATAGTAATGAAAGACGAGACAATTTAATCATTGTACAAAACTTCGTTGAGTCAAATTCACACCAGGACCGATCACTGGGAGTCATGTTGGAAGAATAGTATGACTCGGCCGTGACGTGAGCGGCAACATGAAGATAAATGGAGTCACCCCCGCCAAATTTCCTGGTCGTCGATCTCCTTCAGCTCTTTGGCAAGATCTTGGCGGTACGTCGAGCGGCCGTTAAAATCGAGAGCCTTGCGGGTCTCCGTGCCATTCCGCACAAACTGCTCAACGATAGGCGTGTTGGTTTTTTCAAAGATGGGTGCCCAATCAAGCGCACCGCGGCGAGCGGTTGCGGAGCAAGCGTTGTACATGTAGTCCCATACTACAAACCATGAGGGTAAGAATAGGCGACAATAAAACTACACTCACCCCTTCTGTCCAATCAAATGGTACAGGGATTGAGTGGTCTCCTCGACGTTTTCATTGAAGCTTCCGAAGGTGAGTGGCATTGGCA
>JABBWF010000531.1:0-20638 GCA_016647645.1 Suillus variegatus
TCAAAGTCAGTCGGCAAATGCCGGTCAAGTAGTAAACGCGTCTTCAAGCTCCCCTTTCTTTCTATCCACATATTCCCAATGCATTTCATTGATACCCGTGAAACTCTCGACTTGTCTAACCGAACTACTTTCTTTCATGACAACGTTGTTGTCATGGAAGTCGATAATCTTCTTGCCGGATGGCCTACATACACTATTGATTTCACACCTGAGCATCCGGGACCATTGGTAAGTTATTTTTATTATTACTCAATACAGCTTACATCTACATACAGAAGCTTGTTTTGCGCTTGAAGGATGCTTCAAGCTATCGGTCCACCGACGATGATGATAGTGAAGATGAGGCAGAGGGAACAGGGAAAGTCGAATGCACACCACCGGCAATCGAGGAGGACCCGGATGTTACCATGGCCTGTGAGGCCACCTCCAAGTGCGTTTTTTTGCTTTTATATTATTTTTGAATTGACTCTACTATAGGGATGGAACTCGGCACGTTAGTGCAAAGCCTGTGCAACTACATGGCATATTCAAGGGAGGTGCTTCGATTGTTCGCATGCGGGAGAAGTTCATGCAGGAGAATGATTATACCTGGCTCCCTCGACGCGGCTTCAGGAGGATGATCGGACCCACTCACTCGTGTCAGTTCCTTCATGATGACACCTGCCGCTGTAGCGGCATTAAAGTGAGATTAAGTTCTCCTGTCCTATCATTATTGTTGTTATATTACTGTACTTGCTGTCTCCGCACTGTTGCTATATCACTTTCCATGGATATTCTCATGTAGTATTAGTACTTGCAGCATTCAATTGTATTTCTTGTCGCGTCGCGCATATAGTCACTGTTGTCACATAAGTCCTTAATCACGTGTCTTACCCCAAACAACGTTCAATGCCCAATCTTCTCAAGTTAATCCTGTATCCCTTCAATCACCATGGCACGTCGGAAGTGTTCTCCAAGTCCGTCAGGGTCGTCAACCATCTCCTCGAGTGACTCAGAAGACTCTCGACCCGCTCGCAAACATTATTCTAAGCAGAAGAAACAATGTTCATCAAAGTCCGATGAGGCTAAAGAAAAGTAAGCTCTTATATGTCTGACTCGAGTCCCTGCTTCTCACTCTCAATAGGCCGGAAAAGAAAGAATCAAAATCAGATTTACATGAAGAATACCTTGCAGCTGCGCGCTGCATTACGCGATGCGTCGACATGTTCTGCAAGATCGACAAGGTTATCGACATCGGCACTCTACTCAAACAGTGTGAACTTGCTGATCCTGGAGACTTATCTGAAGATGAGGATGATGCAGCTCGTCGAGAGAAGCAGCTGTCAAAGTTGTATGGCTAGAAAGTATCCTACTGATGGCGATGAACTAATTTTGTCTTCTATAGATCCCAGAAAACACAGGATCGGTACCAGAAGAACTATAAGCGACTACTGGAGCTCGCACCAGCCTTGAAACCTCTCATCTCCGGCTCGAAGGACCCGAAGAAAGCCTCGGAACTCAGGAAAATTATCTGAAAGGTGAGTACATGCACATATATGCGCATGTTGATGCCCCCTGATGTTTATTTTAGATGGAGTCTGCTATCTCGGGCACTCGCTCAGATGATTCAACATGTTTAAAGCTTCAGATCGGTAAATATGTGGCATTAAATCCAGCGAAGGATCCCGTGTCTCCACCTATCGACGACGGCAGTGGTCAAAGAACTCATATGGGTATCAACCACCCAGTCCTGGCCCGCTTTCTCTGTCCAATTGGTGAGATCGTGAAGTTCGAAGACGATCCAAAAACGCAAGGTTTATTTGTTTGCTCATTATCAGTGCCGCTAACTCTACTTTAGAACTATCAATCGCATGCAAGCTGGCAAAATTGAACTGACAGCAGATGCATTTCCAGCTTTTCTCTGGAAAGGTGATCCTCCTGGAGCTGGCTACGACCCCGAAAATATGATGGACGGTTTCTTGGAAGGATTCACCCTCGAATGTGTGAGTACAACAACCACTTATCGATCTTTCGTGCGCATCTCACTTTATTTTCAGACAATGTGTCACATATTTATGGGACCTTCCACTGCTTTGGGCACTCAATCACGCGGGACGCGGCCATGCAATGCCGTTTTGCATGATATGACCGCTGTTGAAGCAGCCCACATTGCATATGGTTGTGTGCAGGTTCGTTGTCACTTGTCACGAGTTCCAAATACAAACCATTATTCATTCCTTAATTCTAAGTCCTTTAAGCGCCCAGTCACAGCGCCTGTTCCTAAGAATACATTTACTGTTGAAGAAGTTCCTATTATTGTGTCTATTGTAGAAATACCAGAATCACGTGACCTATCGGATAAAGCTGATGAAGATGTAGATGTAATGCCATGCGATACTCTTGGAATGTTCCAGAGTCTTACTGCGGCTGCGGCACATGTTATGACATCATAGTTATATATAAAATCGTACGATACCTTTAATTATTCTGATTGGTTAGTTAGTTCATACTCAGTTTCAGTCTCAGTTTCAATATGTGTATATAGGTAGCTCGTCGTAGTCAGTAGTTCTTTAGTTCAAACCTCTTGTATCTCCTAGTGAGCAATCCGAGACGTACCTGCTGTTTTCTCTTCTTTGTGATTATCTTGTTGTTTGAGTCCTAGTCTCTGCCCTGCGTTTATTCGTTATAGGGTTGTGACACACTCCAATCACGCATAGCTCACGTTGACGTCTTGCAGGTCCGATTTGGCATCAGCTCCAAAAATATATGGACTGAGGTGGATGGTGACTTCAAGTATCGTGACTTCTACCGTAACATTGTTGAGTTTATCGAAGACTTGCCTGATGACGACAGGGAGCAATTGTTCAGGGACTGGAATATGTAAGACACCTTTTTCAATTTTTCATTGTACTGACATCAAATAACAAGGAAACTGTTCAAGAATGAGGATGGACGTGAGGCGGGAAAGCACGATGCTGACGACTCTGTGCCCTCAAGTGCCCGCGATGGCGGCAGCAACTTGGCTCGCTTGCGTGCACAAATGGCAGCTCGCAATGCTGCAGTCAAGACTCGCACTGCTACTGACTCAGAGCACCCAACTGCACCTGCCACAGTTCGTCCACCGCCTGCTCGAGAGAATATTCCAAGGACGCCTCCAGCATCTTCTTCACCAGCTCGCAACATTCCAACCCCATGTCCTGTTCCACGTCCACGTCCTATTCCTCAACCTGCAAAGACACCAACCCGTCCAGTAGTTGCTCGGGAGGACTCACCAGTACCTGAAAGGGCGCCTCTATTATCTTCACCTACACGCAACATCCCAGTGCCCTCCGAACCAGGATCTCCATCACCCGAGCCCGCACCAAGCAAAATCGTGTCGCAAGCCCATGGTGACGCATCTGGTAGTGAGCTAACAGAGTCTGATGAGGAAGAACAGTGTCAAGCAAAGCGGAAGGCACCAGCCAAGCGCAAGGGAAAATCCAAGGCAGCCGCTCCCATCAGGAAACCAACCGCTAGATCGACAAAGAAGCAGAAGAAATGACCTCCATTCTCATCTCCGGAACAGCTCGTTTGTACTTTTCCCTGTTGCTTTTACTATCTGGAGTCTTTCATTTCCATCGTGTTTGCACCACATGCACTAGGTGCCTCATACCTCACTCGCATTCGCATACCTTGTACTAGCTGACAGACAATCAATTTCATGTTGTATCGGAACGAGAACGGAATGTCTGAATATCTCTGAGTGACGCTCAATATCTGAATAAGTCTTGGTGATACATGATATCTGAATAAGTCTTGGCGACACAAAATACTTCTACTGCAGTGACAACGTTAACCTTGCCTCACGTCATCATTAGCGTTCCTATGGATTGCTAGACAGGGCCGGTTTTGGGGCTGACACTGTCGACATGTGTGATGCCCTAGCCATTGTCAGTTACCCCCATGTCTGGCCAAGTCCGAGTTAGGCAATTTTGGTGATGACGGCGGTAGCTGTACCACCTTTGAATTTGAATCATTTTTTGCGAGGAAGATGAAAGTGGAGTCACCTTGTTTCAAAAGGTAACAGGGTTTTGTCCGCACTGGTCTGTCAAAGGCTCCACCTAACCTTTTCGCCCTCCAGTGCACCAAAGAGAGTTATGAGTAAGGTGGGAAGAGCTCAAACGCGGACAAAACAAAGTTTCTCTTCGCAATGTAGTACTATAATGTGGCTGTGATTTGTTTGGTCGCTTTCCATGGGGTCAATGTTTGTATATAGTTCAGCCACAATTATTCGAGTTTAACTTTATTTATACCAGGGTAATTGGACGAGTGTGCTCCTTAGCAGCCTCGTCTTTCAGGTCTTCCCGAATCCTGTTCTTTTTTGGGCCAGTCCCTCCGCCTCCTTTGGCTGATGCCCTGTGCGTCGTTCAGCATGACAAACATGTCTTAGGCAATCCTTGTTGCCACCTCCTTTAGTGGAGCAAACAGTCTATGTCTAGTGAGACAGAATGAGGCAGGGGTCCTTACCTCTTCTCACTCGAACTTCTTGTCTCGCTAGGTACGCTATTTAATTTTGAAAGTTCTATTTCTCTTCTCACTCGAATACTTGTCTACTAGCAAGCTTTTGTGCAATTTATTTATATCATCAAACTTCATTCTCATGTCTGATAATGCAAACGAAACCAGTCAAACTGTCTCCTCAAACCTCACGACAGGAGATAAACAAGTCTTTGACCAATCCTGCGTCAATCAGTGTCTTAAATTTGTCGAAGATTTCAAGAAAGGATTTGTCGCAAAGGGAGACGCACTTCTGGAGATCCAAGCCCTCCTTCATGCGGCAATTGCAGAATCCGACTCTCTCTCGCAAGTCGACTTCAAACCAGGATTCCGTCATTTCCTCGAACTTCTTGACCATGCCAAACATAGCGAAGAGCTTTCGGCCAATAGAGGAAGAACAATCCTCGAAGATGAGCCTCATAGAGAGGGCTCCGAAGATGGATCAAGAAGTGAGTCGATCATTAAAGAGAAAGAGTTGCAGGCAAAGTTGCGAAGACGAGTTCAAACCAAAGAGGCAGAGAGTGAAGAGTCAGAAGATGAACATGAGTTTGTATTGCGGGGGAAAAGACGTAAACTTACCCCCAAACGAATTCAATTCTTCCCCTGGCTCCAACCTGGACAGTATTGGCATGTCACAATTAAACGCGCCGAACAGCTTACTCTCGACTGCTATGAAGAGTGGTCAGAAGACTCCAAATACTATCGAGGTCAGGTTACCGCAACTCCAGGGTGTCCAAGCTTCCCCTTATCGCAGTGGACCCTTCTTCTTGAAGGACGTGCACCCGACCTTGAAAAGGTCGTATCTGGACACTACTCCACCACAATCGATCCAAAACAATCCCAATCGCTTGGGAAAGGATTTGAGATTGTCATGGCCCAACCTATCACCATGCATAAGGTCAAAACTTACAGCGATTGGAGCATTGCCACAGACTTATGGATCGAAGCGCTTACCTTTATCATGCCCTGGAAGGAGTCAGAACTTCGAGGTTACAAACGATACCTCTCTGGTTTCTTCATTGATGTCCACTATTCCCTCCACTCCAGAATCATCGACTTCGACAAAGCTTGTCGACTCAAAATTGAGGGACAGAAATACCTGCGTTTCAACTCCCTCTCAGAATTCCACCGACTCGAGGTCACTCATTTGTCATCCCTTGGAATGGTTGCCTTCACCGAACTTCAACAACTTTCAGTCCTCTCAGGATCAGGGGACTGGGTTTCAAACAAGGGAATTGGAGGTGGAAAGAAGCGTTCAGAGACATCGAACCGAGGTGAACCCTGCCATAATTGGAACAGGGGAGCATGCAACAAATCCACTGCTGAATGCATGCGGTTCCACGTTTGCAGTAAATGCAGGGGTGGACACAAGCGTGGGGATTGCCCCATGGCAAAAGCAACTAAATGAATTGATTGCACGGGGACAACAATTTAGGAGACGGATGATCTGGGGAGAAGAAGTTAGGGCTATTAGCAGAACAGCACTATGGACCGAAACCGCTGAGCCTCTCCCTCATCCTCCTCCTTCTGAATTCGATAATGTCGCAGCCATGTCTACTATCGCTAACTACCCTCATCTCTTTCGTGTTTCTACTCCTATCAACGTTGATCATTTTGAAACGCTCCTTTCGCTCTCAGGTCATCCTAATCTCCCCTTTGTATGCTCAGTCTGTCAAGGATTGCGTGAGGGTTTCTGGCCTTGGGCAGACACTCAAATCGGAACGTATCCCACAACTTGGGACATTCCTTCACCTATTCCTTCATCTGAAGCGGAACGAGCTTTCCTTCAAAGTCAAATCGTAAAAGAAGAATCCGTTGGGAGATATTCTCCTAACTTTGGTCCCGACTTGCTTCCGGGGATGTACAGTATGCCCATACATGCCGTTCCTAAAGAAGGAGGCAAGTTTCGGCTGGTAACTAATCACAGTGCCAGCGATTTCTCCCTCAATTCTATGATTGCAAAAGAGGACATAGCCGGTGTTACTCTTGACAACGTTCAAGATCTTGGCGACGCCATTCGAGACTATCGCTCAAGTCATCCTAATGACTCTTTACTTATCTGGAAAGCGGATGTTTTGGAGGCTTACCGTCATATGCCCATGCATCCTCTATGGCAAATCAAACAGGTAGTATCCCTTGAGGGAGAAAGACGCGTTGATCATGCCAATGTCTTCGGAGGACGAGCTTCTCAACGGATCTTCCACGCATTTATGTCTCTTGTTATCTGGTTAGCGGTCTTCATACAACTCATCCAAGCCTTTATCTACGTCGACGATTCTTTCTCATTCGCAAAAGTCGGAGACCTCTCATACTACGTGAAATACCGGAAGAAGCTCCCAACCGACATGGTCAATCTCTTGTTGCTGTGGGACGAACTTGGCATTCCTCATGAAGAGAGGAAACAAGTTTTTGGGTCTCCTCTTCCTGTCATCAGGTTTGAGGTTGATCCAAATCTGATGAGAATTACGCTTAGAGAAGAGTCGAAGAAAAAGATGGTAAAAGAACTTCGAGATTTTGCTAAGTACAAACAGAAAAGGTCACTTCAGGATTTCAAACACATTGCTGGCTCTCTCAACTGGGCTTTAAACATCTTCCCACTCTTGCGACCTGGTCTCTCGGCCATTTATGCCAAGATCAAGGGGAAAACTAACCAGAAAGGCATGCTGTGGCTCAACCATAGTGTTGTCCAAGAACTTCTTTGGGCTGCGTTTCATCTGGAACGGTCTGACGGAATCTACCTTTTAAAATCTGTGTCCTGGAAACTTCATCCCCTCCCTCCTGATATTCTCCAAGTGTTTTGCGACACATCGTGAAGTGGTATGGGTTTTTGGTATCCATATCACAATCTTGGTTTCCAGTCTAACCTTCCAGAGCGACCACCTACTCAGGACATTTTCTTCTTCGAAGCGCTTTGTGTCTGTGCCGCTATTCACGACGCTGTCACTCGCCTTCCCAGAAACGGCCATCTCGCTGTCTATACTGATAGCTTGAACACGGTCTATATGTTCAACTCACTGTCGGGAGGTCCCGGATATAATCGTCTTCTTATGGACGTCGTTGAAGTCATCCTAGCCTTTGAAATCGACTTCAGAGTATTTCACATTTCAAGCGAGAACAACGTGGTGGCAGATCATCTCTCTCGTTGGCGTGCAGGAGAAGCCTTGGGAATATCTCCAGGATTACGAGTCCTGGCTTTTCAACCCCCTCGGAATGCGTTGGGGGTATCTAAAAAATGATCCGGACATCGGTTGAGGCTAGGCAGCCCCGTCGCGCTGCTTGGCCTATAGAGCGTTTAATCCATGAACGCTCTATTAATCTTGGTCTTGCTCTTGATAACTCAACAAACCAATCTTATTCTTTGGTGTTCAACTCTTACTTAACGTTTTGCGACCTACACCACCTTGCTCTGGAACCAACGGTTGACACTCTCTCCCTGTTTGTTACCTTCATGGCAGCTCATATTAATCCTCGTTCGGTTGACAACTACTTATCGGGAGTATGCAGTCTGTTAGAAGAGTTCTATCCAGAGGTTCGTGCCAACAGACATTCTCGGCTTGTATCCTGCACACTGCGAGGTGCAAAACGTCGATACAGAGTTCCGGTTAACCGGAAACTCCCGCTCTCATGCGCAGATCTAGAATCGACTGTGGCGTCATTGTCAACAACTCCAGTCCACGATGATCTTCTGTTCATCGCTATGCTTTTTGATGGATTCTATGGGCTTTTATGGCTAGGAGAACTCGTATGGCCCGACAATTCATTGTTACAAACCTTTGAAAAGGTCACCCTTCGGACTTCGGTTGTCATTGCCGAAACTTACCATTCCTTCGTCCTCCCTTGGCACAAATCTGATGTTCATTTTGAAGGATCTACCATTGTAGTGCAACGTTCTGAATCTGCGGACCCTCAGCGTTGCTTTTTGTCTTACATCGCATCCCGTGATAAGCTCTTCCCCTTTAACAGTTTCTTGTGGCTGTGCAATAACGGATCAATTCCTACGCGCAAATGGTTCATCTCACGCCTACGAGGTTTCTTTCCTGATCCATATCAGGCCATTCCTTACGGGCGGGAGGTGCTACTTCGCTGGCAGCCTCTGGTGTGCCTGCTGATCGTATTCAAGCTATGGGTCGTTGGTCAAGTGATTCATTCCGGATTTACATACGAAAAAACCCAGCTCTACTTCACGCTCTTCTTTTTAACGGCCGTTCAATTCATGATTCCGTGACAACTTTTCATTCAATCTAACCACATATATTTTCACGCTAATTCTGCTCATGTATTTATTCTTCTTCCTTCCCTCCCTCCCTCCCTCAAAAATAGCTGGAATTATAGCGTTGTACATTAGGTACGGTCTTGTGTTTGGGATTATTTGTTCCGAATTCATTGGGGGCCCCTTGCACATGCAGTGGGGTCCTCATTTTGCTGGCTAAATCCTCGTGGTCTGCGTCCTTACAAGACTTGAGTGAGGACAATTAGTCGAGTTTAACTTTATTTATACCAGGGTAATTGGACGAGCGTGCTCCTTAGCAGCCTCGTCTTTCAGGTCTTCCCGAATCCTGTTCTTTTTTGGGCCAGTCCCTCCGCCTCCTTTGGCTGATGCCCTGTGCGTCGTTCAGCATGACAAACATGTCTTAGGCAATCCTTGTTGCCACCTCCTTTAGTGGAGCAAACAGTCTATGTCTAGTGAGACAGAATGAGGCAGGGGTCCTTACCTCTTCTCACTCGAACTTCTTGTCTCGCTAGGTACGCTATTCAATTTTGAAAGTTCTATTTCTCTTCTCACTCGAATACTTGTCTACTAGCAAGCTTTTGCGCACCCACCTCTTTATTATTCCCTCCCAGCGTTGTACATTAGGTGCCGTTCGGACGACAAATTCTAGGTTCGAAATTCCCAGTTCGAATTGCACGTGATGGCCACACGTGATATATGCTGATAGATAATCATAGGATCAAATGTAGTACCGTCCTGTTCTTACACCCATCATGATTCCAGATCTTGAAGCACAAACGCAGCGTCGATGCCACCAAATCGTGATCATCATAACCATTGCCATTGCACAGATTACCTACTTATACAACCTCCTGTTCTTGTCTCACACTGAATGAATCCCATACCATACATCGATCCTCACCGGCCAAGCTTGGGTCTACGAGCTTATCAGCGGTCATCCAGACCGAATTCAACATAACTTCAGCATCAACCTTGAGACGTTCGAGCAATTGTTAGACACTCTCCACCAACATGGATTCGTTCAATCGCGCAACGGTGTCACTGTCGCCGAGCAACTTGGTATATTTCTCTACACATGCGTTACTGGACTATCATCTCGTCACGTCGGAGAAAGATTCCAACGTTCTCCCGACACGATCACTAGGTAAGTACATTAATTATTTGAGACTAATACTGTGCTAACTTTTGCAGATATTTCAAACGGATGCTTGTGTTCTTCTCGTCGCATCCCTTCTACACCTCCAATGTCCAACTCCCAAACAGTGATACTCCCATTTCCGCGGCAGTACATGCAGACCCGCGATTCAGATTCTTCGACGAGTGTATTGGTGCTGTCGACGGCACTCACATCCGGGCCTTCGCGCCACTTGAAGACCACACTATCCTGCGTAACCGGAAGGGGTTTTTATCGCAAAACTGCCTGTTTGTATGCGACCTGGACTTTTATTTTACGTACTCGCTCACGGGCTGGGACGGCTCAGTCGCTGATGCGACGCTCTGGAACGATGTGCGCTCTCATGATTTGCGCATACCTCAACACAGGTACCTTCTCGCTGATGCGGGCTTCAGTACCTGTGATGCGCTTCTAGTACCTTATCGGGGAGTGCGCTATCACTTGAAAGAATGGCGCCAAGCAAACATTGCGTGAGTTTATTTATTGTACATATCTGATTTGCTATTAATTTTGTTATAGGCCACGCAACTCTAAGGAATTATTTAATCTTCGACATGCGGCGCTACGAAACATTGTCGAAAGGATATTCGGTGTTCTGAAAAGGCAATGGCGCATTTTGACGATCACGCCTGAATACAGCCTGCATATCCAGGCCCGGATCCCAGCCGCGCTATGCGCGATTCATAACTTTACGCGAAGGTACAATCCTGACAGTTTTGATCTCACTCTAGACCACGAGTATGATCTCGTGGAGGACGACACTGTAGCACATGGGACGCTGTCTGAAGGACCAGCGGATACTTCTGAGCGGAGACGAGCAGATGCTCGTCGAGAGGCGATTGCACTCGCAATGTGGACTGATTATCTCGAGGAGCGCAAACGAAGGGGTCTCCCATTGCCGTAGTTACAGATACTATACAAATTTTGTACTAGAAAACAATCAAGCATGCTACAACATAGTCATATTGTTCTGTGAGGCTCGCGGCACACCACCACAAAGGACTCGTTTCTCTTCCAACCACTCGAGCCTCGTCACCTCATCTAACAAATAAAAAATAATGGCCTGGTTTTCGTGTTCGGCTAAAAAGTTCGCGATGGCTAACCGCTCTTTACTGGTAAGGTCCGTGTACATATTAAGTAAAGAAATAGCCCTCCCAACGTGCGTGGAGGGCTGTGGTTGCACCGGCGGTTGCGGGGGAGCTAAGACAAGGTTTTTCTGCATCTCACGCACGACCTCAACGAGGTTCTTCATCGTCTCGGTCCCCTCCTGCTGCACTAACAGCGTGGCAGATGGCGGCCGACTCCGTTTCTGGGAACTCACAGCAGATCCAGGAGCAATAGCGCTGAATTTGCGCTTTCCGCGGCTAATACTGGTCCATACCGAGTCGGTAGAACCTTCGGTGGACGGACAGAGGAAGGTAGAGGGAGGAGGTACTTCAAGGGAGTCGGGATCTACTGACGATGGCGGCCCCCGAGTGGCATTATCGATTGCGGTGGGGATCAAAGGTGGTGTAGAGGCGGTGGGGATCAAAGGTGATGTAGAGGCAGTGGGGATCAAAGGTGGTGTGGAGGCGGTGGGTCGGAATACATGCGAGCCTTTGGCTTTGCTTGGAATCAGTTGTTCCATGATTTCGAAGTGCTCGAAGCCCTTCATCATGAAGGGCTTCGCATGAGGGTGTGTCTGAAAACAACGTCATGAAGGGGTGGCAGCGTGCAATCTATCATAATGCGTACCTTGACAAAGCGTGCCCAAACATCGTCTTTTCTATCTGTGATACCCGCTCCGTGCTCATGACTCCACGTAAAGCCCGACGTACACTTGATTTCGATAACGCTGTGGTATGCTTTTTTTAGCTATAAAAACACGTAAGGACATTGCTGGCGGCTGAAAGGGTTTAATAGAAACATACCGCTTGCCATTTGGTCTTGCAAACTAGACCACTCTTTTCTGCACCTCTCTGATGCGGGAATTTGAGTTTAAGATTGGCAGATGCCTGATTAAAGGCAGGCATCTTGAAGCCCCCATCTCCGGACGAAGGTAGGGCAAGCAGGAGGAAGTCCAGAAAGGCGCCTTCCTCCACTTTTGTCCACATGGCAGGAGGCTTGCGGGTTGCGCTAGAGGCAGCGGCCGATACCACATCGACAGTGCCTCGAGAACGTAGTGAGTGTGATGAGCTAGCACTGGACTTATCAGACATATTGACGATGGTATGTATCTAGATGGTGATGGCGATGGATGTAGCGGGTGATCCCGCTCACGTGTGGCCATCACATGCAATTCGAACTGGGAATTTCGAACCTAGAATTTGTCGTCCGAACGGCACCTTAGGTACGGTCTTGTGTTTGGGATTATTTGTTCCGAATTCATTGGGGGCCCCTTGCACATGCAGCGGGGTCCTCGTTTTGCTGGCTAAATCCTCGTGGTCTGCGTCCTTACGAGACTTGAGTGAGGACAATTAGAGGGTGATAGTGACCTTGTGGTACAAGGTGATCATACCGTGTGTAGGACGTTATTTGACATTGTTTGGAGAACATGCTGTTTGGAGCTTGGTGCATTTAATTGTACAACTTGAACTGTGGATGTGCCTTCAAGTGTATGCAGCACTCGAAGAGGTGTGGAATATTCTGTTGGAGTGCTGACGTCACGCGTTGAGATTTTGAATTTTGAATTTTATATTTGGCCATCTACGCTCACATAAGATCCCAAACCAGTCGCGTCACGTGCGCATCCAAGCATTAAATGACATACTTCTCACGAAAAAATCGATAGCTGTAAGCATCTTCAAAGCGACCAGGCATTCATCGTCGTCAGTCCAACTAATGTTTCTTAATGTGGCGCTGAAAGTGCTCTTTGTGCGAGCGTCTCACGTTTACTCACCGCCGCGATGGTAAAGCGCGTTCAATCACTGCCACTGGTCACATTCCAATGGACTGGGCGTGGAGTCCTTGGTGCTATTCTTCCGCTTCGAATCAGTTGAACATTCTGTCGCTGGTGGTCTAAGGTCTTTTTTAGACACTCTTACTCAACAATAAACACCTTGGGTTCTTTTGCATAGACAGGTTCACCCACACCACTTCTCTCTCCTCAAGACAAGTGGAGAGGGAAAATTTGTTAACATCCTATCTGGAACCACTGTGCAGATGTTGAAGTCGACTATGAAACCGTCGCTTGAGACGCGCATGCCTGTATGGGTTTCAATTACTCTCTGGCCATCCGGTATGGTGCACGGATAACATCGAGCTCCTTCTCCAGATTACTGTCTCTCGGACGCAAGTTACGTGGTCACCTGATGGTCGACAACTTGTCTCTGTCTCATTAGACAATAAAACTCAAACTTTGGAACTCGTTGAATGGAGACCAGCCTGTTGAACTTTGCACCGGTCACACTCGCTCAATCGACACACCATCATGATATCCTCTGATAGGTCCTTCATCATTACCTCGAACGACAGGGTCGTGCAGCTGTGGTCTCGGACCACAAAGAGACACTGGCAGGCACTCGAACCTACCATAGGTTCGAATCTGTTGCAATTTCTCCCAATACTGTCAGTAGAGATGACCGATGAAAGGTTTGGCTCCAGTCTATCACAGTTATACTTGAGCAAGGCAAGGAAGAAAGGATAGCGGAGGGTGAAAAAAGCACAGCGAAGTCGCTGATAGACTCAACGACAATACTACTGACTTATTCTCTAGGAAAACACTTGTTGACCCTACATTGAAGATGATGTACTGAACAGTTCTTCAGCTGGGACTTCGACTCTCTATGGCAAATTGCCAATCAAATATGGTGCAACACGTTCCTTCGCACATATCGGGTGACCGAAGCCGTCGAATTTTACCAATATATGATGAGCGTAATCGACCAACCTGCAGTTTGGTTCGAATGATTCACTAGTGAGTACTTGAAGTTTTCAGATGAACTTGAACAAAGACTTACTCTTTGAGGTCTTCAAGCCTTCAAGAAGAAAAACTGCACTGCCATGGACAGCGTTTTGGCGCACTTTTGTTAGCGCAGCATGGTGGGGAGTGCACACAAGTCGTGGATGTGGCTAGATCTATCCATGACATGATGGATGTCAGGACACTAGAGATGTTGAATTTCACGCGGTTTCATTTATGATTTTGACAGGAAAAATCCCCCTAGTATCTTCCGTATGACATGCTGTCCACAATTGCATGCACGGCATTGTAATTGAATTCGAAATCCAGATGATCATTGATCAAAGAGAATAAAAATGTATCATAGATGTTATCTTACTCGCGAATAAGCCTACTGTAGTCCGCCTTCCATACATACAAGCAATCCACACCACACCGTAGCAGTACATTATTAGAAACACAAATAACAATACAAGTATCATACTACCGTCCTGCTCCCTGTGTAGGCTTTGCCATTTGCATTTGCATTTGCATTTGCATCTGCTGCTGCTGCTGCATCCCTGCTGCTGCTTGCCCATTCACCTGGGCCTGATTTGGCATTCCCCGTCCAACACCCCACGGAGGATAGTTCGGCTGCAATCGTCCTCCAGGCATGGGATAGCTCATATATGGATACGGGTACATCATTGGGTGCTGCTGCTGCTGGTCCTGCCCAGGCGGTCTGTACGGCATTGTTGCAAAGTTATACTGCTGTGGCATGCCCGGGTGCTGTGCAGCTTGTGCAGGTTGGGGTGGGAGCGGATTAGAATTGGGCATGGGCGAGCCTCTGGCCTGATTTTGGAGCATGGGTGAACCTCTGGCTTGGTTCTGGAGCATCGGGCTGTTTCGAACCGCAGGATGTCCCGGCAAAGGGCTTCGCGATTGTGAATTCTGCGGTGTCATACGTCCGGCTTGCACGTGAGCTTGTGGCTGGTTTTGAGCCTGTACCTGTGCCTGCACCTGTACCTGGTGGGCCTGATGAGGTTGTGCGTGGTGAACTTGAACTTGAGCCTGGGCATGGGGGTGAGCTTGGGCCTGAGCATGAGCTTGGGCTTGAGCATGAGCTTGGGCCTGAGCATGAGCTTGAGCCTGCGCCTGCGCCTGAGCCTGAGCTTGGGCCTGCGCCTGAACCTGCTGAGCCAATCGGGCTTGTTGGTGCAGTTGCATCTGTTGCATCTGTTGAAGCTGATACATCTGCCCTTGAGCGTGACCTTGAGCTTGAGGATGCTGCTGCATCACATGTTGCCCAGCAGCCAGCTGCGTTGCACCAACCTGTTGCCCGGCTTGTGCAGGGGAAGGCGTCGACTGAGATGGATAAGCCACCTGGGGCGTAGCAACTTTGGGTTGGGAACCTTGCGGTGAAGCAATTGCAAAGAATTGAGGGGCGGGTTGAGGGCGGTGTGTTGTTGGGGGGAGTTGTGAGCCAGCTGCAAGAGGTGAGGATTGCGGCGCTTGCGATGGTGAAGGGCGTGGTGATTGTGTGAACCTTTGTGCAGGCGACTGGATAGATGGGAGCGGTGAAGGCGCGCTCACACGGGGTGATGGGGAAGTAGCATGCCGCGGCTGTGATTGAAGCTGGTTTACCGTGGGGTGTGGGGCAGGAGTAGCGGAAGAGCGTGACACCTCGGGGGTGATTTGAAAAGCCTGCGTCGCATCGGCTTTCTTCTTTGTTGGCTTGGGTTTCTGGTCAGCAACTGGCTGGGGAACTGGTGTTGGCGCCGGCGCGGGCGCAACCAAGACGGGAGTAGGTTGTAATTGAGCGGGCTGGGGTTGTGGCGTAGGCACAGGAGCTGGTATTTGGCCTTGTGTTTGATTTTGGCTCTGTGCTTGATTTTGGCCTTGGGCATTTACTTGAGCTTGAGCTTGAGTCTGAGTCTGTGCTTGAGCCTGAGCGGCAGCTTGTGCCAATTGGGCCTTGAGATAAGGCTGTGTTTCCAATCCAACCGCCATGCGAACTTCCTTGACGCGACGGATTGCATCCAATATCCGATAACTAAGTGAAGGTGAGTAAGAAGAGGATACTTTGAAACAGTACGAAATACCTTGGGGCGTGAGAACGATTTTGTCTCTGGTTCATGAACTGCATGATCTTGGCCCGACGAGTCTTGTCGGACTCATCTTCCTCGGGCGTAATAGTAGCTGCTTTGCGTTTCAAGGAGATGGGTATACTTGGCGTAGAAACTCTGAGGGTATGATTCGCGATACGGGTTAAGTGTGGGTCTGGGTCAAGACATAGGGGAGGTGCTGTTTGTAGCTACAACGACGAGGATGAGATATGGCAGAAAATGTCACGAATATAACATACTAGTATCTGTGCTTCAAGTTCAAGTACTTCCGTGTCCGTGAACTTATTGCCTGAACGTTGATTCATGAGACATAGATTCGCCCAGAGAGTCTCATCATTCGGGTGCAGAGCAACACGGCTCCGTTCAGGTTTCTCGAGAGGTGGGTCCTTTGCTTTCTTTGGGCGGTAGTCTAGTAGCTCTACAAGCATGCAGCCTAACGAAATCATGAATTAAGGACCTTGTACGGATGACCGGCTACTCACCATCATAGAATGGCACGCGTGCAGAGTCGAAAAGTTCAAGGTAGTCAACCGGTATACGGTGCGCTCTAACGTCATCAAGTATTGACTATTGATGGTTAGCACAATTTCTGCATCTTAAATTCAGTAACGCACTGCGATAGGATTATTATACAGAAATTTGGATCCGTTGTTGAGTGTCCAGTGGTCGGGATAGAGATGGACTGAGAAAGATGGTGCAGCGTCTTCATGCAAGTCTAGTAGTTGTTCCGCCGAGCGCGTAATGTTGTAACAAGACATTGCAGACTACTTACGCGCTCGCTAATGGCTTCAATGGCACCGTCTCTGATGACAGGTCCAACCTAAGTAGTCCAAACTTCTGTTCAAGGACATTTACGTAATCGTCCACAATCCATTAAGCACTCGTGGGAATCATAGTAATAATGGATGTTGTACAATGGAGGCACAACTCAAGGAGGTTCGTGTCTTCATGGACAACTAAATCAAAGTGTTGACTTACTTGCAGCTCATCCCATTCTTAAGGGATAAGAATCCACAAGTCCGACAAATAGCCTTGTCAAATCTGCTCGGGCAAACACCGGAAGGATCTCCGCATAGAAACATTTTTTACCATGGCCTCGGGGCAACAGGCTTACAGAAACCGAAGGAAACGGATATCATCCGTGATCTTAAGCTTTTATGTCGGGATCAACTCGTATGTATACCTATTTCAGTTGTGATCAAGCGATGATGGTCACAGGCGGTCGCGCACGATGCTTTCCGTGCATTGGTAAATCTCTCCGATTCACCATTGCTAGTGCCATTTTTATCGGAACCGGCCTTTCTCACTTTCTTGGTATCATATATCTTGGTTTGTGCTCTACGTCATGCTTGTTTCGCAGTGTCTTACCGCTTCGTAGAACGCAGATTCCATACTTGCAGATCTGGCATCCATGCTGCTTTCCAATCTAACTGCCTCATCTTCACCATGCGCAGCTCTTTTAGCCTTAAATGTACCCATATTAAAAACACCATCTTCACCGAGTTCTTTTTTCCCAACTCTGGCCCGTTCTGGAACCTGTTTTGCGCCAGTGCCTTATCCACCAGGAGAACCACAGGATATCCTCGCCTTACCGCTCCTTATTGATGCATTCGTAGAAGGTGCATCGATGGATCCTTCTGGAGATAGAGCTTCCAGAAAACGGAAAGGAGAGCTGCACTTCCTCGCCAGTGTATTTGCAAATATCAGCACAGTCAGTTTCTCTAGAATCAATTACATCTTGACACTAAAGCCATAATGACTAGTCTCCGGCTGGTCGCACGTTTTTCATCACTTCACGACCAACAGATCCTTTGAACCCCAATAGTACTAATGAGTATCCTCTCGCTAAAATAGTCGCGTTCACTGAACATCAAGACACAATACGACGTGGTGGTGTGGCCTCGACATTGAAGTAGGACATTTTCCCTGCTTTGACATTGAGTGTATCTAATGCCTCGATCACAGGAACTGCGTTTTTTCTTCACAAGTTCACCGAGCAATATTATCTCCTGACACTGAAACTGTTGTTGTTCCTCCGTCGACATTGTCTGCCCCGGGTATCGATGCACTGCCCTACATTTTGCTACCGCTAGCTGGCCCAGAGGAACTTGATCTAGAAGTACGATCGCAGTGGTAGACAGCCCAAACCTGCTGATGTTGTGCCTTCCAGGACCAAGAAAAATTGCCATCTGCACTTCAGTTCCTTCCATCCACGAAGAAGCGAGATCCGGATCCTGTCTTGCGCTTGACGCATGTTGAAACACTACTGCTTCTATGCACCACACGATGGGGCCGAGACTACCTCAGGGATCATGGAGTGTACGAGATTGTCAGAGGGGCACACATGGAAGAGACCGTCGACAAGGTCTGTTTCTGCTTACAATTAGTCCTTTGATCAAAGTTTCTCACAGACTATTCAGGTATCTGAGCACATCGAGCGCCTCGTCCAGCTTTTGAAAGGCGACGAAAGCGTAGAAACGGTTGATGGGTGCGATGTGGTACGTGTTGGAGACCAAGATGATGATGACGACGACGAAGATAACAGAATCGAAGAAGTATAAGTAGTCGTGAAAAAAAAAAATTCTGATTGGGTTTTTGTGACAATTAGATATTAAGTGCACGAGCTTTTTTTAGCCAGGACTGCTCTTTTTTGTCATGCCAGAAGTACTCACTGGACGTTGTCTTACTGGGTGCTACGGCTCGGCGACAAGAGTCAACTGCAATCGGCGATGACTGCCGATGAGGCGAATTTCACATTCGTGCATAGTTCGGATCCAGTCATGGTACGTCTCTTGCCAACGGAGCCTGGAATTCGGCGGCAGCCGCTGGCTCCTTAGCACATAACCAACAAAACCCTTTATCCAGCCATACCAACTTCTAGGTCCTTTTATTTTCGGTGCGTTCTTTGTGATACATGCAAAGAGTTGAGTAGGCGTGTGCTTCTTACTAGGGGTGAGTGAGGCAAATGATGCACAAGAAGAACGTTGGGCATGGTTTGTGATTGGTTGTCAACAGTGAGTGCTAATTTAAATTTGTAATATGTGATATACACATCCGTCACGCATAGTTCCGAACGCTGGTCTGGGGATACCGCCTTCCGCAAGCCGATGTTGAACGTTAAGACCCAGGGTTTGACACGCCTTTGTTTTGAACCCCAGCATGCATCCTTGTTAACGCCATGCTTCGACTAGACTAATTAGTCTATAACAGTTAGCAAAATACAAAGAACATCTCGCAATTATGCAAGGTCCTTCTACCTTGAATGAATCCACGACAAAGGATGCGGTATGCGAATCATGTATTTTTCTGAACTTATCCTTCAGCCAACCCAATTGTATCAGCTGGGAGACAAGCACGTCAATATCGTACGTATGGTGCCAGACCCTCACTCACACAAGGGTCACGGCCCTAGTTGTGTAATCAACACGGCTTCTCTGCCGGTAAGTTTTACATATTCATATTCATTTACTCAAACATTCTTTATCCTTTTCTTAATGAAAGTGGCAGTGGATAAGTACGTAAATGATATTCAATTTGCGGCTGCTCAGGTTTATTTACCAAGAATACTTAATTTAAATCATTGCGAGCCGTACTTCTCGTACTCACACGCGATTTCTTTGTTTCAGATTTCCTTTTTCCTCGCACAGGATTCAGCATCTAGAGAACGCCTAACTGTAATTCGCATTGCCTCCTCGGCAATCACCTGGTGGTATCTCGATACCCGGCTTAAATCGTGCATGTGAGTTGTGATCTCACATCGCCTTGACCTTATAGCGTTAATCGATTTTTTTTTGCTTCAGAATGGAATCCTTTGAGACCGTAGACCCTATTTGGACACAATCTCGTCATGAGTTTTCGACCGTATACGGGTCGATGACTGCTCATTCTCGTCGATCTCGTCGCTACTGTCGGGGAATTTTCTCACCGTCTTCACTGGGTGTTAACGGTCTCCGTCGACCAGATCCGGAGGAGGTTTGAAATCGGGAGCTACATAATAACTCCACAAGGCGGTGCCATATCGTGCGGGGGGTATCGGGACTCTGGGGCTGCTCACGTATAGGACCCCAAAAGTTGAAAAGATAAACTTATTAATGGATGGGCTCTTTTCTACTCCCTCCTCTGTTGACACTGACACTGTGTCTGAAAACTATTGCTCCCTGAGGCAGTGCAAGTATTTGAAGAGTTTGAATTGAGGGAAATCGTGGGCTATCCTCGACTGGATCAGAAGGCTGGCACTCGTACAGTACTTCATCAAGGTTCTCTAATTATTCACCGAACAGATTATGCCACCGGACTCGGCCGAATGTATGCACTGCGTTCTCCGCAAGCCGGTATGGAGCATGCTCTTTGATCAGGTTTCACATGCTGTTACTAATTCTCAGTCGCGTAATTCCAGCCTGGCGTTAGTCCCTTTCACCACTGTCCTCCTTCTGGATGCTGGCTTGCGGTCACCCGCATTTGGGGTCTGAGGGACGCCAGATGCATCCGAGAAAAGGGTGATGATCATCAATGGTTATCACGCACGAATTTGGCGTAGCCCTTATGCTGAACCCCAATGGAAGCATCCTTGGACAACCCGACTGATTCGTCAGTCCTCAGGGGACTCGACAACTCCGCGATGCCCCGCTCAACAGCGCGTCCTCTGGGACATCTGAACTTGTCCCTCGATATAATGCCTGTTATCGCGCATCATCATCCAACGAAACAAATTGCTACGTGTACCTCTCGAGCGA
>JABBWF010000532.1:0-20636 GCA_016647645.1 Suillus variegatus
TACATTTGTGCTCATAGATCTGGCTTATATACGTCTCTTTGACCTCGAAATCGCTCACTTAGTACAGCTGAGTACACACACCGTGTGTTCTCCGTTCGACATCGGATCTATGTCTTACAGCTCATCACAACCTCCGAGTCAGGATTTGCAAATTTTCAAACCGAGTTCTGAATTCCCTGTCGATCCTCCAAATGAGAATTCATCTAGATCTCTATGTAGATTCCAATATGCTTCCGTCGATCTTAATGATCAGACTCGTGTCGTCTCCTTTTGCGTTGCACGTAGTATGAACCCCGCGAAACTAGGTGGTATGTCATATCTCGAATTTGATCATTATTGTTAAACAAATGTAGTATGCATTGTATTTCATACCAATATTGAGCAAGGCTGCTACTAGATCGTCCATGGAGGCGAGAAAGCGTGTGTCTCCGCATCATCTTTGAGGCAATAAGACGAAGGTGCCAATCATGTCCTCTCTCTCTTATGATCAAATATGTCGATGCACCGTCAGAGTACATAGTCACATACTTGGCCACCTCCAGTCGGTGATGAGATATCATTATATTCACTATCTGCGCTGTACCGTGTCAAACGTATTATATATGCATTGTATAGGAAACTAGTAGTAGGGAATAACATAGCTTAACGCGCGACTGGCTAACAGATATACACAGTATATGGTCTGCACAGAAACAACGGCGAGCGACATAAGTAAAAACAAACTAGAGCAATAAATGGTATTAGATTACAGACGAAGGCTACGCGATCAGCAAAAACAAACTAGAGCAATAAATGGGATTAGATTACAAACGAAGGCCACACGATCAGCATTAATGCAAGTGCGTATTTTTCCGGGATCCACGGGAGCCAGCCCTAGTATGAGAGGCTAACCAGAGCTTGCTTCGATACTTGTGTCCGAGATGTTTCTCGACGATGTGGCGGATGATTGTATCTCGCCGCACAGGCTTGTGGAGCTCACAGTCCTTCCACAAACATTTCAAGCGCCTGGCAGAGGGCAAAGACGACTTGAAATGGTATGATGACATATGTTCCTTGGTTTTGGCTGCATTTATAGTCTTACCGCATGCGCCATGACCATCATTCCACTGGCACACAGACGCACGATGACAGACGTGCGATTTTGATTCATCATCGTTGACCACATATCGAGGATGGGGGTAAACCTCTTCTTGTGATTGATGAGGTGGGTCATGCTGGAACCCTTGCGTAGGGTTGGCAAGGTTTACGTCAGAGAAGCCCATATTGTGGGCAGGCAAATAGTCGGAAAAGGAATGGGGAGAATAGCTGGAAGGAACACGGCGTGGATTCCATCCAGTAGCATCACTAAAGAAAAGAAGTTCCGCTAAGAACAAGATCATCGACACCATCCGGGGATCTCGTACCTATGAATGTTACCCTGAGCTGTCGGGATCGGTGATGTACCTGCATCAGGTACGTCATCACCAGGGACCACTGTTTGGTCCTCGGTTGTCGAGTCTCCGTCGCACGCAACGTGATGCTGGGAGGAGACAACGGGAGTGGGATGGTAGGCAGTATTCTCTAGTACAGGATGTAGGACGTGTTGGTGAGGCTGAGAAGTCGACTGTCCCTATAGCAAGATGTCAGCGCTTGACATCGTTCGCGCTGCGCAGACCGAACGCACATGACTGGTAATGGTTTGCAGGTGCTCCGCACTTGATGCTTTGACGTGTAGGTATAACTCTGAGTCCTGCTGCCTGAACGAGGGGATAAGAAACAAGAAGGAATACAGCGGCACAGATCACACGTACCAGAAATTGTACGACGTACTGCAATGCATTGTGAGCAATGGTACTAAACACCGATCATGCTGATAGCGAGTCAAAATCTTTCAAACAATATAAGCTGAGAGACGTGAAAACATACCAGGAAGGCCGACGGCCAACGATTGTCTACAGGCCAAGGGTCGGTGGCATGTAGGCTAAGTTGAGGGAGGTGGAAATGCATGACTACCAATCAGTAGAGATTCATATCAGATCCAAAACAAAGTACAGAGGCCAAAGGCCAGAGACATGGAAGACGATAAGATAAATCGTGTCTATGGGTCTCGTTGAGGAAAATCCACAGTTGAAAAAAGTGACAGTTGCATGAGGCAGCGACGCTTTTGAAATTGATGGCATTTTGGGCTGTCTGAGATCGTGGAGCAGATCGCCAGCTCAAAGGCTTGCCTCTACACGACCAAGAACGAAGCAGTCCCAGAATTGGAATGCCTCATGAAACGCTCTCATTGGTCATACAGCTTGTTCCTGTAGCGGTTTCGATGTCTTGGACGTTTGAACATCAGGCCATCCATGGCAACATGAAAAGTCCGTGGCAATTTCCGGCTGTTGGGGAGAAGTACTATGATGGCAACGGCCTCATGGGAGTAGTGTTGTGGGCAGGAGCCTGCCATTCTGTCAATCACAATTGCCGGCAGAGGTCGAGGGCCTTATTAGGCAGAAGTCGGCAGAAATCGTATTTGTTCTGCAAGGGGATTCCGGAACGAGCTGTAGAAGAAATCATAGTGTACGCCTGCAGGATTTACTGAAGAGAGTACTGTCGTCGTTCGAGTCGTCAGGTACTAGTAGTAGTATGCAATAGGTTATAGCTTAGATAATTTTTGCGATCAAAACAATTGTGCCGATTTTTGGCCAATTGCCGTCCTGCTGTTCTTATTGTTTCTGCCTCCTAGTACGGATGGAATGAATGTGAGTCCGAACTAGGGTGCCGCGTGCGTTCACAAAGTTACTACTATATCTAGATAAGGTACCGATTCCTGAGTGCTCGAAAGGAACCGATACCACACGTTCAGCCGCTGAGCGGCAGCTTGCCATCATGATCGCCTCTCCGCACAATTTGTTTCTCCACCCTACCATACGACCCGCTCGCTCGTTCTTACACACTCTCGGTCCCAGCTCAACCACTAGGGCATTTTGGGTGAGACGAAGCTGGAATTTAAACATTTGTAATGGATAACTTTCCGCAGCATTTAGAGTCCTGGATTGGGTGTTTTGACATGCGGCGGTCATCATGATCAGCCCGAGGAACGTTCCGCTTCTCTCGATCATGACCGAGACTTAGCTAATTTTAAATGGTTGGGCACTCGTGATGCGGCCTCGGGCATGGCGCCAGACTCAAGAACCTTCCAGATGAGGCTCACTACATCAGCCTCGCGTCGACCTCCTCTACCATCAAGCAGTTACCAATGATGCGGCTCCAGAGGGTCATGTTGTTCAATATGAGAAAGCGGATCTTCCACCACGTGCAAAGTGAAGAAGGTCATCTCACAGAAGCAGATCTAAACCGACCAGGCTGGGCTAGTCGTACGAGGACTTGTAAGAATTATATACCATGGCCGCCATGCCTTGAAGATGCCCAGGACGCGATGGCATTCATCACTGCTCTCCGAAAGCATCTCTAGATGACACACTCTGAGTTTGGCACTTCCAGACGCGCTAGATAATTTCGAAATCCTTCCCTCGCAAGATCTCCGAGGGAATACATGATAGAAAAGGACTCAATATGCTGCAAAAACAGATCATGTTATATTAGAAAATATGCATACAACGTGTGGAATAGTATAAAACAAAAGTAGGTGAAACACAACTCTGAGAGTAGTCGAAACAGGGCACGAAAGCGATGGAACGAGAAGAGTAAAGCAGCCTTCCGAACAGCTCGCAACCCGCAGTGCGCTCAATGCAAGGTACCGTCCACGACTGCCCCTACTGTGTTCTTGATCCACGCGTTCGAGGAACCCTTAGCGAATGTTTGATTCAGTGCTGCTGCTGTCACGAATTGCGTTGCTCTCGACTCCCAAGAATACCGGGGAATTAAACTTGATATCATGATGAGAAATTCAGCCTGACAACATTACTATTTGCTGTGTGTCAGGTTCCAGTAGACGCCTGCGAGAGAGTTAGTAGCTAATGCTGCAGACATCACGAAAACTCACCTGTATTGTTGCCTGACCCACAGGACTACTAGAAAGCTAGCAGTAATTGCGCATATATGCACATTGCCCCGTAGTATTCAACAATTCGAGTATGCATCAGCCTGAATATTGTTTGCAAAACTTACATCGAGAAGATATTCAATTTGTTCCGACGAATCGGCCACAGGCAGAAGCTTTGAGTCACGGTGCTGCAATCGAGGAAACCTGACCAGGGCTCGAGTGGGTTTCTAGCTGGCCGCGGCATCATTGTACGGGGAAACATAACGGTAAGGGAACAAGAGACCGGTGTTGATGACATGAAGACGGAGTTTAGACTTGAAACACTTTGTTACTTGGCGCACTGCACACGTAACCAATAGATGGCAAATGCAAACATTGCGGAATACATGCGGTTGTGATCTCAGTGCGAGGATGGCCAAAGTTTACGCAAAGTGCACAAAAAAAATACTCATCATTCGCCATCAGATCTACGTACATGGCACTTTGTAATTGCGTAATACTCTCACACACCCCCGCAATATCGATCTTCACAGCGTGGGGTTTACAAATTTAATGTTTGGTACTTACCAATTAAATAAACGTGTCCGAGTCTCACCGCATGGTTCGATCGTTGTCCTCGGAGATATATATCGACCATTCACGTGACTAGCTACTTCCTCGCCCTCCGACTTAGAGATCAAATTTTTATGGTTTATGGCACCATTCTATTGAGAGTATAGCGAGACGGTCACGCGCAGCTAGACACAAAGGTACGAATATCTCAGTATTCGAGTTGAAACTCTGATTAACAAACGTTGTACCTAGACACAAAGGTACGAATCTAATATAATGTTAGACCTCGAGTCGAACGTTACGAAAATACTAACTTACATCTCAGTATTCGAGTTGAAACTGAGATGTTTGGATGCGGGTACCTGGGCTTATAAGGTGAGTCTCCCAGGTACAGTAATTTACGCTAAGCTAAACTAAAAGATGGACAGCGCACGAGTTGGCCACGACACGTCGACCTCATTCTCCGTTTGGATGCGCTCGCACTTGGTGTCCTCTCCTCTGGCTCTATTCTTCGGCCGGTTGGTCCATCTCCCTCTCGGCTCTTCCTCCTTCGGCCTTCTCTCCTTCGGATTCGTCAGATCTCAACACTCCCCCTCGAGCGTTATCCAAACGCATCATCCCTCTCAACCTTTGGAGTCTGGGACGCGGCAAGGCCTTGGTGAACGCGTCGGCCACGTTGTCCTCGGTGGGGCAGTAGAGCAGCTTGAAGACACCGTTCTTGACGTGCCCACGGACGAAGTGGTATCGTAAGTCGATATGCTTCGTTCTTGAGTGGAACTTTCCATTTGACGCTAACGCGATGGCAGCTTGATTGTCGCAATAGATGGACGTTGGGAGGCTTGGGGCTTCGTAGAGTTCGCCGAGGAGTAGCTGTAGGAAGAGGAGTTCGTGCACCACACTGGTGAGTGCGATATATTCAGCCTCTGCCGTCGACAGTGCTATTAACGGCTGCTTCCGTGCACTCCAGGCTATGGGTGCGCCGTTGAACATCACGACGTACCCCGACATCGAGTGCCTGTGTGGCTGCGACGCCCAATCGGCGTCGACGAATGCCTCTAGCCCGGCGTCTGTGGCTCCCAAGGTCAGTTCCATCCCATCTGTCGCCTTCAGATAACGAAGAGCCCGTTTGGCAGCTTCCCAATGGGGTCTGCCGGGGTTCCTCATGAATTGCGACAATGTCGCGACTGCGAACGCAATGTCCGGCCGGGTGCTGGTGGCCGCGTACATCAGGGACCCAATGGCCCTCTGATAAGGTACGTCGCGCATATCTTGGATTTCGGCGTGGGTCGCGGGGCCTTGCTCTACTGACAGGGTCGTTGTAGCCTCCATCGGGGTCTGTACGCTTTTGGCGTCGCCCAAACGAAAACGTTCGACGATGGTCGCGATGTACGCCTTTTGGGACAGGGTAATGGTACGTGCCACTCTATCCCTCGTTACCTTCAGCCCTAACAGCCACTTCAATTCTCCCAGGTCTGATATTTCGAAGTACTGCTGGAGTTCGGCCTTGAAGCGGTGGATATGGCCCACATCGTTCGACGTCACGGCCATGTCGTCCACGGACACTGTGATGACAGTATGCTGGTTGGAGGTACGTTTGTAGTACACTGCTTGATCGACTTTGGACCTGCTGAATCCCAACGTTAGGAATACGCCCGATAGTTCTTCGGCCCACTCGAATCCTGCCTGCTTCAGGCCCGGCAGACTCCTCCTCAGCCTCAACACCTTTCCACGCTGGTCCTCCTTCAAGTAGCTGGGCGGTGCACGCATATATATTTCCTCCTGGATGCTGGCGTATAGGTAAGCACTTTTAATATCTACCTGGTGTATTTCCCAGTTTCGCTGAGCCGCCATTGCTAGGACCATCCGGATCGTTATCATGCTGGCAGTGGGGGCGAAGGTCTCGAAGTAGTCGACGCCGAGCTTCTGCCTCTGCCCGTTAGCCACGAGTCGGGCCCGCAACTTCAGCTTCTCGCCGTCCGGTCCGCGTTTGGTGGCCAGGACGTAATGGCACGGTATGACGTTGGCGCCTCGAGGTGGGTCCACTACCTCCCACGTACCTAGCTTCTCCAACTGACTTATCTCATAGTCCACCGCCTCTTGCCATTCAACGGCATCAGGACCGTTTAGGGCCTGTTGGAGTGTGGGTTCCGGCTGTGCGGCGGCCAAGGCAAGGTGAAGATAATTTTCTTCATCCATTAGGTCTACCTCTGACGCCTCTAACAGATTCTCCATCGTTAGGGCAGCCGTCTGACCCTCATTTAGGGCCGCATAGTATCCGGGGGGTGGTCTTGCCCTCGTCGACCTCGTTGGAGGAGTAGATGGCTGAGGTTGCTCAGGAGTAGATGGCTGAGGTTGCTGGGGAGTAGATGGCTGAGGTTGCTGGGCGGTAGATGGTTGAGGTTGCTGAGGAGTAGATGGCTGAGGTTGCTGTGGCCTGGTGATGGGCTGGACGCTATTAGGTGAGTTATTATTACCGTTGCCGCTGTTATATTCATTTACAGCAGTAGACTCCCCCTCGTCCAGCATACCATCGGCTGCCAGGATCGGCGCGAAGGTGACATTCCTTTCGACCGTCACTCGACGCCTACCGGGCCAATATACCCGGTATCCCTTACTCTCAGCGTCTACCCCCACGAAGACTGCCTCCTCTGCTCTCGCCTCCAGCTTGCCAGCCTCCAGGGCATGGATGAAAACCGTTGCCCCAAACTCGTGGGCTCGCGACAAGTCCGGTTTGGACTTGCGCACCATCTCGTAGGGCGTGCTACCTGGGATGGCTCTCGAAGGTAAGCGGTTCTTGAGCCATGTCGCATAACTAACGGCCTCGGCCCACAGATACTTTGGCATGTCTTTGCCCAGGAGCATCGCTCTCGCATGCTCGACCAGGGTGCGATTGAGTCGTTCGGCAACACCATTCTGTTGCGGTGAGTCGTGCACCGTTAGTTGTCGTTCGATGCCTTGCTGACGCAAGTATTGCTCGAACTCAGTGCTCAGATACTCCCCTCCTCTGTCCGAACGGACTTTGCGCACGCGCACACCTGGCGACTGCCGGGTCACCCACGCCTCGTAGGACTTGAACGCTGTAAGTGCGTCACTCTTTTGCTTGAGGAATTCCAGTCGCGTTTGGCGGCTGAAGTCGTCCGTAAAACTGACATAATATTTGCAGCCACCCAAACTCGTCATCTGGGCCGGTCCCCAGAGGTCCGTATGGACCAACTCTCCATAGGTGAGTGCACGCGTCCTCGTTTCTTTGGGAAAGGATTGTTGGACTGACTTAGCCTTCACGCAGGTATCACAGAACTCTGCTTTCGACTGCGGGTCAAACTCGACTCCCACCACCAAGCCCTTCTTCACTGCCTCGGCAAGTGCGTTCTGGCCGACATGGCCCAACTTTCGGTGTAGCTGGCCTAACGTGAGTGTTCCCTTCGCTACGTGGGCTTGGTGAAGCTGACGCCCCTTCGACGTCACGCTATACAGCCCTTCCACCTGTGGTATCTCGGCAATGACCTTGCGTTTCGGGCCGTGCGACAATATTTTGCACATCTTGCCCTCGAATAGGACAGCCAGTCCTGCAGATGCGATCCGGTTCGTCGAGATCAGCGTGAAGGCCATGCTGGGGGCATATAGGGTGTCTTTCAGCGTGACACTGGTGCGTTTTGCACCCAAAGGCAAGTCTATTTTGACGTCTCCGCGTCCTGTAGCACTGACTACGGACCCATTTGCAGTGTAGACCCTTTGAGGTCTTATTTCGACAAAATTGTCAAACTTGGTTCTGTCCGGGCAGAAGTGGGAGGTAGCGCCGGAGTCGACAATTGCTCCTCGGCGCTCGACCGGTACGTGCATACTTTCGGCTATGCTCGCGAGATCTGACGTCACGAAGGCGTAGTTGTCTTGCGCCTCGGACTCTTTCGCGGCGTTTGCACCGTGTTTCTGGGTACGTGCACCTCTTCTCGCCTTCTGCTTCGGTCCCTGACCTTCTTTTCCTCCCCCTTTCCTCCAACACTCGCTCTTGAAGTGGCCTTTACGGTCACAGTTCTGACACACGGCATCTGGATTATAGTGGGGTGCTGCACCATCAGCGCCCTTGGACTTGGGCTCGTTGGCACGTGCTGAGAGGGCCGAATTTGCACCTCTCTTGGATGGACGCCTGTCGGTGAGTAACCGATGTTCGTACTCCTCACTGATAACGTTGACCAGCTCATAGGTACTTAGGGCCTTTTGTGTGATTTTGGCCGCGGCGTTGATGGAAGACAGGATGGGACGGTAGGATTCGGGGAGAGATCCCAGGATTATGGCGTAGAAGTCCTTCTCATCGATTGACGCGCCCATTCCTGCAAGTGACTCGCGGATGCGCAGCATCTCGCTGAAATGTGCACGAACGTCTCCGTTCTCGTCGCAGCGCGTGTCCTGGAGTCTGCGACGGAGGTCTATCTGCACGAGTTCCGTTTTACCCTCGTGTATCTGACACACTTCCTTCCAGACATCGGACGCGGCCTCGAGCTTTTGGACGCGTAGGAGTAGGCGATCCGTTATGGTACTGAAAACTTGCTGTTTTACCAGTGAGTTTCGCTGATAGTACTCATCCAGCTTCTTATCCAGGTCGTCGATCTCGGTCTGGGTGGGAACAGTGCCGTCTTTCTTTGTTACGGCCCCAGTCTTGGGATCGACTAGGAAAGGTATAGGTCGTACTGCCCGGCCGTCCACATAACGCATCAAACCTCTTGCTCCGATTGCCGTCAACGTACGTTCTTTGTAAGTGATCCAATTTGAGCCGTCCTCGGCTAACTTGGGTACGTTGAACAAGGGCGAACTGGTAGCGGGGAGCGTCGTGTCCATGACCGGGGCAGGGCTCATAACCTATTGAGAGTATAGCGAGACGGTCACGCGCAGCTAGACACAAAGGTACGAATATCTCAGTATTCGAGTTGAAACTCTGATTAACAAACGTTGTACCTAGACACAAAGGTACGAATCTAATATAATGTTAGACCTCGAGTCGAACGTTACGAAAATACTAACTTACATCTCAGTATTCGAGTTGAAACTGAGATGTTTGGATGCGGGTACCTGGGCTTATAAGGTGAGTCTCCCAGGTACAGTAATTTACGCTAAGCTAAACTAAAAGATGGACAGCGCACGAGTTGGCCACGACACGTCGACCTCATTCTCCGTTTGGATGCGCTCGCACTTGGTGTCCTCTCCTCTGGCTCTATTCTTCGGCCGGTTGGTCCATCTCCCTCTCGGCTCTTCCTCCTTCGGCCTTCTCTCCTTCGGATTCGTCGGATCTCAACACATTCTGCCAACAACACTAGGTCACCGTTGAACCAAACGACACAGCGGACGGCTCACTGCTGGCTGACACGTTCTCTGCACATCTCATGATCGTTGTCCAGGGGACTGGCCTGATTCACTACAACTGCATCCAAATGTGAGCACGAGCCAAAAAGACGCGCACACTGCGGAACACGCAAATGATAAATGTGCTGATACAACCGCCCGGATGTGATGGCACGCCTCGCGCGCATGGATATCGCGCTACGATGTATAATTTTGGATGGACACATTCAAGTATAAGAAAGCCAAGCTCGTTGACCTATGAAGGGTGTTCTTCATGGCTGGTTCAATCTTAGCGGGCACTTTGTTCTTCTTGATTCTCCTCGTCACGTCGGCTCAGGCAGCCAACAACTCTGTGATGTGTCCTTCCGATCCTTATCTAGACCCACAAACCGATCCATGCAATGCTCTTGGGTATATCGCTAACGATACGCTCACTGCTGTCGCCTTTGGTGAGTGACCACTAAGCCATGAAAACACGTAGCTTATGGTGCAAAGTTTATGTGCTGTTGGTCGTCCTCATTCAGACTTGTCAAGTAGTCTACAACGGCGGACAGTTCATGTTTTGGATGGTTATCGGGGAATTTAGTACGTTGCTATCTTTTGCTTGTTTTGGTTCTTCCTAATTTCGGTTGTAGTTTATACTCTCGGCTTTGCATTTCGCTTCAATTTACATTCCAGCCCTGACTCATTGTGGATTTTCATTTCCGGAGACTTGATGATCATATTGTCTGTGAGTCAGCACCAAATTATGACTATGAACATGTGTTGACCCTTAAAAGCCCTGTTCCTTCATTGCCGCGAATTATGCTCTTCTTGATCACCTTGCTGGTGAAATCGACTGCGATCGTCACGTCTTACTTTCAGTGAGGTGGCTCACCACCATATCCATCTCGTCCGACGTGACTACCCTTGTAATCCAGGTGGGCGCTGAATTTTTCTTGAATGATCCTCTCTGATGATGTGGTAAGGCGATAGGTGCCTCATTGACTACATCCAAGGTTCAAAGTTTGGCATCGACAGGACTTCACGTATGTCCTTGCACCTGGCGTTTGCATGTGGGAATCTGGTCTGACTGTACCTGTCAGATTTTGTTGGCCGGCCTCTCCATACAACTGTTCTCCTTCGGTTTCTTTTGTGCCGTTTGCGCACGATTCCTCTACAAGGTCTACACTGAGGAACAGGATGTCTGGATGCAAGACTCAAAACAACCTTGGTATAGCGACTGGCGAACACTCGCCGCTGCCTTGGCGGTCAGTTGTGTCGGACTTGTGGTTCATGTTGCATGTAGACAGTGATATCAGAGCCTTTGGTTAATACTTTGGATAGATTCGTTCTGTCTACCGTGTTGTGGAAGCTAGTCAGGGCTTCCGCGGCAATCTCAGCACAAGCGAGACAGCCTTCTATCTGGGTGATACAATTCCCATTTGCTTGGCTATATTTGTGTACGTTCCATTCTGGCCTGGAAGGTTCATAAAGAATAGCGGCCATCCCTCTTCTAGTGTGACCCTTGAGGTAAGCCACGCTCATTTCATTTCATTGGTACATTATGTTGATTGTCGTCGTCAGCAAGGTGCCGGTATGGGAGTCTACGGAAGTTTCCGGCACCAAGCTTCCAATTGAGCGAAAACGGCGCGTTCTTCTTCGTTCCCTCTTTTGCCTTCCTTTCGACGACGAGCTCGGTCTCGCTGGGACTCATTCTCGCTCCGAACGTCCTCTCTTTTTGCACGCACCCGCCTCTCCCTTTCCTTAATATTTCGTTTCGCAGTCGATTAGCTTTTATCATATTCTCAACCGGTTGGCTCTACTTTGTCATTGTGTTTCACTTCTCGTGGCTGGAGCTTTCCCATCTTCTATTTGTCATCGCCCTCATCATTGCTCTTGCCTCCTGTTTCGCTGGTAGAGCTCCTTGATTACAGGTCGTCGGTCGTGTTTTATGCAAGTTTTTGAGGTCTCTCATTTGACGCGCAGTCCGTGATCAGTATTCGGTTGGATGTTTGTTTCCCGTCACCTGCTCCTACTTTATGGTACGTGGTTCATGACTCGTGTCAATTATGCTACCATCGCTTGCGCACATTTCATTCGTGTTCAGACAACTGATCTAGAGGACTACTTATATGACATGCATATGATGCTGAGTGTGTCAATAATTTCATCGTGTTCCTACTTTTAAAGAGGCCCTAGCAACATTTTGTGCATCAGGTCATGCCTGATCCTGATCCTTTCGCCAATCCCTTGCAGCACCTAAGCTGTGATGGAGCCAGTCGGTCCGACCATCTTGCGGCGAGTGACAACGACACAAACCAAGCGAAGCAGCGTCGCCGAGGTTGTGAAGGTAATATTGATCACAATGGTCAGGATAGTCCTTGGCATGCGACTTACTAGGTCCAGAGGTTTTTTACCAAGCCTCTCAGCCAACGTCTTCTCGCAAATTTCTCTTACTAGTCTTGAACTCATCGCAGAACGTGTTTTGGCATGCTGTCCCCAGGCCTGCTATCTTTCACATGCTGCTGGCCCCACGCACGCATACTTCTTTCTCTGTTTGGTTGCACTCTGACACGCCTCATCCGTCTTTGTTGACTTCAACTTCAACATTCTGAATTCCATGTAGCGCGTCCAAGCTTAGTCCAAGCTGACTTTTGGTTGTGGGGCACCCTGCGGCATGCAGACGCAACTTCCCGTATTATTACTATCTCCGGATCTGCCCAGAGTCGTTCGGAGCCGAGCTTTAGGGTATGCGGATAAGCTGAGCGGAGCCTGACATCCGGATGCAAAAAGACGATAGCCATTTCATTGGCTTTCTCTATCTTTCATGTGTGTATTCAATAATTATTTCATCAAGTTTATACCTTAACTTACACTTGTGCTTAGATTTGGCTTAAACTTAAATACGTGTCTTCGACCATCCCGGCACCTCGACATCGCCCACTTAGTACTTAGTACAGCTGAATACACACGGCACGCGTGTTCGCTGTTTGGATTTATCTCTTACAGCTATGATCATGGATCATGATACACAACTTCGAGTCGAATCTCAAACCGAGTCTCGAATTCCCTGTCGATACTCCAAATGAGAATTTATCTAGATCTCTCTAGATCTTCGTGATTTCACTTTGCTTCCGTCGATCTTTGATCCCCTTTTGGCGTTGCACATAGTACGAGGCTCGCAAAACTAGGTGGTAGGTCTTCTCTTGAATTTGATTGTTATTGTCAAGGAAATGTAATATGCAGTGTATTTCGTACAAATTAGCAAGGCTGCTACTAGACTGTCTATGCAGGTGAGCAAAGCGCGTACTCACTTGCATCTCCCTATCATATTTAAGGTGACAAGACGAAGGTGTACATCGTTTCCCCTCTCATGATCAAGGATGTCGATGCAAGAGTATGTAGTTACATACCTGGCCACCCCCAGTGGGTGATGAGATTCTATTAGATTCACGACCTCCGCTGTACCGTGTCAAACCTGTTACATATACTTTGCGTAGGAAGCTACTAGTAAAGAACGAACATAGCTTAACGCACGACCGACCAATGAAATTTGATGAACAGCCAGATATGCGCAAAACATAATATTGATTTGTACGGAAACAACAGCGAGCAACATAAACTGAAAACAGACTAGAGCAAGAAATTACACACGAACGCCACACGATCAGTATTAATACAGGCGTGCATTCTTCCGGGATCCACAGAAATCAGCCCCAGCATGAGAGGCTACCCAGAGCTTGCATCGATACTTGAGTCCGAGATGTTTCTCGACGATGTGACGGATGATTGTATCTCGCCGCACAGGCTTGTAGAGTTCACAGTCCTTCCAGAGACATTTTAAGCGACTGTCGGCAGGTAAAGGTGACTTGAAATGGTATGACGACATATGTTTTCCGATCTTGGCTGCATCTATAGTCCTCCCGCATATGCCATAGCCATCATTCCACTGGCACTCAGACGCACAATCGACGTGCAATTCTGACTCATCATCGTTGATCACATATTGCAGATGAGAGTAATTCTCTTCTTGCAATTGATGACGTGGGTCGGCAAAGTTTGTGTCAGAGAAGCCCATAGTATTGTGGGCAGGCAAATAGTCGGAAAAGGCATAGGGAGAGTAGCTGGAAGAAGCACAACGTAGCTGCCATCCAGCAGCATCGCTAAAGAAAAGAAGGTTTGATCCGCTAAGAACAAGATCATGGATACTGTCTAAGGATCTCGTACCTTTGAATGTCGCCCTGAGCTATCGGGACCGGTAACATACCCGGATCAAGTGCGTCAGCACGAGGACCTACTGTTTGGTCCGAGTCCTCGGTTATGAAGTCTCCATCATACGCAATGTGATGCTGAGAAACAATGGGTGTGGAATCACCACGAAAATTCTCGAGTACAGAATGTAGGATGTGGTGGTGAGGCTGAGGAGTCGACTGTCCCTATAGCAAGATGTCAGCCCTTCACATCGTTCACACGGCGCAGACAGAACATACATAATCGGTAGTTGTTTGCAGGCGCTCCGCATTTGATGCCTTGACGTGTGGATATAACTCTGAATCCTGCTCCCTGCAAGAGGGTATAAAAGACAAGAAGAAATACAACGGCACAAATCAGACGTACCAGTAATTGTAGGGCGTGCTACGGTGCATCGTGAACAATGGAATAACTCAGAATCCTTCAAACAATATAAACCTAGAGATATGAAATCGTGCCAGGAAGGCCAACGGCCAACGGTTGTCTGCAGGCCAAGGGTCGGTGGCATGTAGAGGTGGAAATGCATCACTTCCAATCACTAGAAATTCATATCATGTCCATAATAAAACACAGGCCAAAGACCAGAGATCTTGGAGACGATAGCTTCGATAAGTCGAGCTTACGGGTATTGTTGGAGAAAATCTATGAGGCAGTGAATGTTGCATGAGGTAGAGAATGTTGCGTGAGGCAGCTGTTGCATAAGGCAGTGAATGTTGCATGAGGCAGCGATGCCTTTGAAACCGATGACATTTAGGGCTGGCGGCGGCGGTTGTCTTCGTGGAACAGATCTGCGACTCGAAGGCTTGCCTCCAGTACACGAGGCGGCTCCATAATTGTAATGTCTCATAAATGCTAGCATTGGCCAAACATCTTGTTTCTGTAACGGCTCCAAATACGATATCATAAACGCTTGAACATCCGGCCAGCCATGGCAAATTGAAAAGTCTGTGCCAATCTCCGCTATTGGAGATTCGCAGTCCTATGATGGCGATGGGCCTCGTGGTGGACGGAATGAATGCAAGGGTAGGTGCACCGTGAGTACTTGAGTAGTTGAGTCCCAGTATTTGAATTAGTGCGCTGGTGTGTATCCATTCGATTTACTGTAAGTCTGTAACCGTAGTAGACTGCCAAGCCTCTCTGACTGATTATGTAATATCACCACGTTCTATTGTAGATCTAGGGGGTATCAATTGTGAACATAATGCAATGCATGTCAGTCAAGCGATATCTGTGTTCACCGGAGGATGTCAGTTGAGGTGAAGGCTGCGTTCGTTTTTGTTCGAATGTAGAATAGTATAGAATCAAGTTCAGTCGACTCGGAGGCAAGTCATTGCCGAAAAGTATTGGGTTGCAAAACATATAAAATGCAGGGTACAAAACACAACAGGAACAGTAAAGCAGAGTTATGGTGATATGTGAGGTGCACATGTTACAAAATTGAAAGAAAGTTGCGAGTGTCGTTCACTGGCCCTTTCCACTCGGTGGCATCAACACAGTGGGCTTCTCGTTCCATATCTAGTCAATAATTACAACCAAAAGTACAATAAAACAATGACACGAACCTTCAATTGATCTTGGTATTCGTTGAGCTTCAAGTATTCCAATGAGCTTCGAATTTCTTTGTGAGTGGCTTGAGCTTCTTTTGTTTCATCTCCGCATACCACTCGCAGCGGCGTCGTCGTCGCCATTGTGTCGTCGTCGTCGCATCGTCATCATCGCGTCGTTGTCGTTGTCATCCAAGCGAGACCAGATGAGAGTGAGAGATATGAAGAGCGCCTAGGTTTCTGAAAAAGCAATACACCCAGTTCCACTGCAGAAAGCAATAGCTACCCTGCTGTACCTAGTAGTTTTTCTGGTCTTGTTCACATTCAAGAGCATGGGTAGGTTGAAGAGTGTCCCCAAGAACAGCTTGAGCAGGGAGGCTGTGTTCAGGTTGTTCGGATACGTTGTCCTGGGGAGTGAGCAGGGTGGATGGTGCTGGCAGTAATAGCTCCGCAGTAACTTCGTTTGGTTTGAGGATATCCGTGACAACTCGTAGCCTTGGCATCAAGCCATTAAGAGAGTTGTCAAACGCCTGTGGTACTATCTGAGACTGATTATGACGCTAAACAAGAACACGTGAGCGCGTATTGCAGTGTTGCTTGCAGCCTGTCATACATCGTAAGGCCATTTGCAAGACCATCATGCAAAGGACGATCCAACTTCGTCTGACCCGAGGAAAACGAGGACAGGCACAATGGTTGGGCTGGGACCAAGCGTTAGCTCTGTTTGGACGCTGGCGAGAATGCCGGCAAATGGGCGGAAAATAAGCTTGCCAGGCGGACTGATGCAAGACCTCCATTGCAATGAGATAGATAGCGAATACAGTGTGACATTAGTTCTAGGTTATATTAAAATTGGGCGTGGCAAGGGAGGGCAAAAATCTGAGATCGAGGGAGGATAGTTAGTGTGTAGGATCGAGCGTGTATGATCGAGCGTGTATGATCGAGCGAGGATAGCGTTTATGATCGAGCCTGTATAATTGAGCAAGGATATCGCGTATGATCAAGCGAAAATAGTGTGTGCATGTAGGATTGAGCGAGAGAGAAGAACTGCAAAGAAGGGAAAACGAAAGATGTTCAGTTCCTTCCCACATGAGCTGATCCCGAGCAAAATGACGGTCTTGCACAGTTAGGCATTCCCAAAAGCTGAGGAGGCGCATCTGGCGGCAGGCGGGGGTAGGTTGAACAGTTTAGTCAGTGCAGGGCGGGACACAGACGGAAATTCTTAAGACAGTCAGAGATTTGGAGTAGGTAGTAGAGCGGTCGATGATGTGGCCTTTTTGAGCTGTGCGAGCGTGCTGCAGAGAGCTCAGACGACGTCTTGCGGCTCGCCACCGTGCGGAGTGCTGCTGAGTGTTGCCGAGTGGGATTCGCAAATTTCTCACCTTAGGATCTGAATCGGCTGCATGATGCCACATTGCCAATGCATAGGATTCATGCCGTTCTCCGCAAGATTTTGATGCCGTTTCAGTGACTCGCCGCCGCTTATCGTGCCTAATCTGGTAGTCACTCCTGCTCATTTTGACTATAACACATGGTTACTCAGGCTGGTAGGTATCCAACGGGTACATTTTTTGCCACCTTGGACTGCAAACCTCACTCATTGGACCGTCAAATTTTTACACAAATTGACATTGCTAGGTTTATTCCCATTTTCACGGTTCCCAACGATAGTAACAGTTGAATGACTAGGTATAGCAAAAGCATGTCATAAATAAATCGTCATTGTACAAAAACGACATAGCAAGAAAACATTACTAGAAACTAAGAAACATATATTACACAGCGGTCGAAGCAATTGCGATTAACATGACTGTGGATATAGACGGAGTCTAGCCAAATGCGACTCGAAGTAACCCACTACTGGCGTCGAGGTCTGATTCCAAGGTGAATTTGACGGATGTGGCGAATGATTGTATCTCGGCGGATGGGCTTTTGGAGTTTACATCCCTCCCATCGACATCTCATAGCGGTGCAACTAGACCCCGGTAGGAGATGAGACGACGATACATGGTGAACGATGTCTCCTTGATTTGCTTTCTTATCACATGGGCCGTGACCATCATTCCATTTGCAGGTCACCGAGCAGTTAGATGCGTGCGATTTTGATTGATCGTCATGGACCACGTGAGGGAGACCCTTAATGGAGCATGATTCGGAAACATTGCCAGAAGACTCCAGATTATTAGCAGACAGATTATTGTTGGAAGCAAAGTGAAAATGCGTGAAAGAGGCGTTGTGCGAAGGTTGTCCAGTAGAACTATCAATAAAAATGTTAATTTCCCTTAAACGGGGACACTGAGGAAAATGTACATATGGATATCACGCTCATTGTTGCTGGTCGAGTCTCCACCATACATAGGGTGGTGCTGAGTAACCACGGGCGGATGATTTCTTGGAGCCATAAGTAGGTAGTTCTGCTGAGGCTGAGAGGATGACGGGCCCTACAGCATATTTTTAGCGCACTACTGTTTACAAACACAGACGAAACATACATCATCGATAATTCCTGGCCGTTCTGCACGCACTGCCTTATATAGCTCTGAATCCTCCTGCCTATGCAATAGATCAATACTAAAAAGAACGTAGGAGTACGGACGTACCAGAAATCATAACCCATTCTGCGATCTGCTGGGGAGGAGGGACTCGTGAATATGCTTTTAAAACTTATGCAGTGTCGTGGACATGGTTTTGAAACTTATGTAGTGGTATAGATTGGCAGGAATGACCATGAAGGCCGACAAATAATGCCGTCTAGGACAAGAATGTAATATGAAAGTCCACCAAGGCTATCCCGCCAATGACCTGGAAATGTTTGTTTTTTGGCAAAACGGCGAAGGTCTACCGTGGATGTCAAAGGCCAGAGACTGTCTGTCCAGGTGAGATTGGTTTCGGCAGCGTCACATCGGACTAACCCGAGTGATACTTGAAACGAGCATTCGCGCGGTTGGCAAGCTGCATCGTGATTTCCTGATCGTTTTCATTTATTTTGGTCGTAAACGCGCATCAGTGAACCTAGCTGGCCAGTATGGTGAGATACACCTAACTGGCAGAAGAAGGAAAATGGTAATGCTAGGAAATAAGGCATAGCACGACTCGGAGATATAAAGCACGTTTATATAAAATTAAATGCTCACTAAAAGTTATATGGAGGCCAAAGTATTCCGCATCGTAACCCAATCATAACCTTCCCGAAACGCAGCCTGAATGTATCAGGCCAATCTAAGGGTTGTGTGCCGCTGACATTGTGACTTGGCTGGTGATTAGTCGCAAGGCCATGTGTACTCTCTATTCAACGGTACCTCCATGATAAGCACGAGATTGGCAGACAGACAAACGGAACATACCCTTATGTGCCGACAGGTCGGAAATTTGCGACCTTATTTCAATGCCCCGAGATGTTGAATTCCTATTGTCATGATAATGTAAGATTGGTCGCTCAGTTTCAATACATGAACTTGTGGAGCAAGGCTACTGGTTGTAAAAACATCCAGGAAATGGGTAGTCTACATATTATAGACTTAATGCAGACTCCACATGCAAGTGTGCGTGCAGGTCACATCATTCGGGTGTGCAGGTCGTGTTTCCCGGCAAGTACCGAAATAGGGCTGACTTTTACGCAAGATCCGTCTGCTCATCATATCAGAGACGGCGGGGATGGCGGGATAAGATATAAAACGGCGACAAACCTTGGGCGGCTGAAGCAGGCTGACACGCAGTGCGCACTGGATGGAAACTCCCAATTCCCGAACGACGCTCACACCAACTTGCAACAGACTTGCACGCAGGTCTGACCTCCATGCGGAGTCTGTGTCAAGCCTGTACAGACCACATGTACAGTGTGGCCAATTTCCGGACTTTCCGAGCCTGCAGGTTGTCATGAGGTCTACCTTATGAGTATAGCTTGGGCGAACACTCACATTCCCTGCCGTAACTATTCGCAGTATTAGGCCGGGTCCGGGAGTCCTTTACCGAGCCTCGTCCTATCGCAAATTTTTCTTGCTAATCTTGCACTCATCGCAGAACGTCTTTCGGTGTGCTCTTCCTTAGCCTACTCTCTCATATGCTGCTAGCCCCACGCACTTATGCTTCTCGATCTGTTTGGTTGCGTTCTGTCACGCCTCATCTGTCCTTGTTGACCTCAGCTTCAACATTTCAAATTTGATGAGATGAGTCCAAGCTTAGTCCAAGCTGATCTTTTTTGTTGTGGGACACCCTGAAACGTGCATCGGATCCCACAAGATATGTTGTCACTCGGAGCCGAGCTTTAGAGTATGCAGACAAGCTGAGTGGAGGTTAACATGATGCAAACATGCGATAGTCATTGCATTAGCTTTCATGTATGTATATCATTTCTTCAAACTCATACCTTGACTTACACTTGTGCTTAGATTTGGCTTAGATATGTTTTTGACCATCCCAGTACCTCGAAATCGCCCACTTAGTACAGCTGCGTACACACAGTGTGTATGTTCTCTGATTGACATCGTATCCATCTCTCACAGCTATCATCATGAATCATGATACACAACTCCGACTCAGGGTTCGCAAAATTGCAAACCGAGTTTTGAATTCCCTGTCGATCCTCCAAATGAGAATCCATCTAGATCTCTATAGATCTTCATAATTTCATTTTGCTTCCGTCAATCTTCAGATTCATGTCGTCTCCTTTTGTGTTGCATACACATAGTATGAGCCTCGCAAAAACTAGGTGTATGTCATATCTCGAATTTGATCATTATTGTCAAGCAAATGTAGAATGCAGTGTATTCGTACCAATTAGCAAGGCTGCTACTAGACCGTCTATTGCAGGCGAGCAAAGCGCGTATTCACTCGTATCTCCCTATCATCTTTAAGGCAACAGGACGAAAGTGCACGTCGTCCTCTCTTATATTGATGCACCCTCGGAATACAGTCACATACTTGGCCACCCTCTAGCCGGTGATGGGATTTTATTAGATTCACAACCTCCGCTGTACCACGTCAAACATGTATTGTATAGGAAA
>JABBWF010000533.1:0-20616 GCA_016647645.1 Suillus variegatus
CAAACAGCCTATCGACCTCCTACTCAAATCATTGTGCATACCGACGCTGATGATGTCATGCCAGACCGCAATGGTTTGGTTGAACTTCCGCCGCAGTATTCAGATCATCGGGAAAACCGTACTTTGGAATCCAAGTCTGCGTCGTGACCACGTCCCCCCATTGTTGAGTCTTCCGACATGAGTATACCTGTAGTGCGTTCGTTTGTGCATGATTTTTTTTGTTTGAGTGTCTTGTCTTGATAATGAAGTACAAAGGCATCGTGCTCCTACTTTGATTTTGTCCCTCTGTGATATGTCTCATGATATATAAATAATAATGACGTGCACTTTAGTGAAGCACTGGAACATTTCCTAGTAGGATACAAGTATATTCGGTCATTGCTTTACTACAAAAGCAGACTTTCGTACACTAGATTTGACCTCAATCACCCGTGCACGTGACGCATCATGCGTGACTCCTTGCTCTGAGCGTTGAACATGTTCGAAATTTCGAAACCCTTTGTTGACTTCCTATGTCTATACAATTCAGAGCTAGTATCAGCCGTCTTGTAACGAACTACCTTCGACGATTAGGCATGTTGGAACCTCCCCCTGAAGATCTCCCCGGCCTCTGGTTTGACCATAAGTGTCCTACCATTCGTCTACTCGTCAGTATCGAACTTTACAAAAAAACTTTGTCAGAACACATAGATGGTGACGGAAAGAACAATTACATGGGTTGTTTTCTCTACCGTATTGACCACTACAAGTGTTCTCAGGCAGTAGAGCAGGAGTTTCTCGTGCTACAATTTACACACTGGGACAACCCCACAGCCACAGCCGCTATCTGCATCGACCGCTCCGTCAACCTCACTACTGGACAGTCTTCCGGTATGCTCACACCATCTTCAGCATCATCGGAATATCTTGCAACAGACATGGTCGAACCGATCGGTTGCGCCAGCAACTTGAATATCAAATCGTGTCTAACGAAAAAATTCAAATCATTCAGACACATTGCTTCACTTTCATTTCTGAGTCAATCCACACGACCTTCCGCATTGCAGGTCGCGGTCCTATTGTTTCAAGTGAACCAACATACCATCAACTATCACGCCCTCGGCGGTCAGTGCGATTGGTTTGGGCATACTGTTTTCAAGAGCTTGCAAACCCTTTTTGGGCAGGAGGGGGAGAAGGAAGTGTTTGAATCAGACACCCGCGGCCGCTTTGGACCCATCCCGGTATTGAAACCATCCACAGATGACGTCAACGTTATATGTGATGGATTCTGGAATGCTCATCAGCAAACCATGAAGGTGGTGGAGGCCCGGCGATCTCTTCGTCTTGAAGAATACAACAAGGTTTGTATTCAAGATTTTCAGCAGCTACAGCCTTTCCTTGATTGATTATACTTGTCCCTACAGCTTATGGAACAAGGCCGCGCTGACTGGCAACAAACCCGCGCTGACTGGCAACATGAAATTGACGAACGCGACCGCCAAATCGACGAATGCAACCGCCAACTCGCGAAGGTACATATTTTCAGCAGCGACAGTCTTTGATTAATGATAGTGCTTGTCCTGCATTTCAGATGCAAGCCGAACTTGAGCTGTTGAAGGCCAAACGTGCAGTTCCGAATGACACCGTAGAATCACCATCGCCGTCATCCTAACCTCGTTTGTGCAACACCCACATTTCTGTCTCATCGCAAAGTGTTTTACTATCACGCCTAGAACAGTGTAGAATGTCAATCATGGGAAGTATCATTGATGTAGACTTGCTAGCATGCTCGCATACACTGGAACGGGCACGGACTGCTAGGGGAACCAAGGCCAGACCTCTATAGCGGGAGGCTACGGCTCTGTCTATCTAGGACAGACTACAACACATGCGAGGACTACCGACTACGAGCCAGGACTCCTGCTACCGCGCCAGGACCCCTGCCACTCCTGTCCTGTCCTGCCAGAGCGCCCCGCTCCAACACTCCTACACGTTTTACGCTTCTGGTACTTGTACTTTATGACGCTGACTCCTCACGATCACCCAGACCTCCCTGATGCTATATGATATAGTAGCCTGGTCCAACTTTGCTCGTCATTTCTAGTTTTATTACACCGCTGTAACAGAGTATGTCTTCTGATGTAAATACAGTGGTTCTCGAGATTGTTGAGAAGTTGGACTTCGACGAATTGACAATGTAGAGCTACTATTATCTGTACCATTTCTCACCAATTCCTTTTCGACCGAGAGGTTGCGTTGTACATATGATATACAAGTTGCACGTGAGCACAGCTTGATCGACGCAACAAACGTTATATCTTAGCCGCGATCCATCACCATCATGATGGTAAGGGAGACTAGTCGCAGTTCACTAGACTGGGAGTGCTCACAAGTCATGAACACTCTCGGCGTCAACGCTCGCAAGCACGTGTTCATCATCATGTTCGTAGCCGCCTAACCGATTTGCTGTGTACCACCACTCTGCTCTGTCTGCGCACCTCAGACCCTTCCCAATTTCGCTAGCTTTACTTGGGATCTAAATGTCACAAGCATCAGGCACTGACAACGATGAGCCTCCCCGGCAAATTGACGCCGTAGGACCCGTCGAAGAGTAAGTTGCAGCTTCCTGGGATTTGTCACCCCTCTAACAGCAAGACAGGGAGAAGATAAATATTGAACCTTTGGCGGAGCTGCCACCAGGGATGTAAGTGTCTCTCTTCCTTGATGGGCGTCTGCGCCACTCCTTACCAGAACTGCAGCTCGAATGCTGGGCCTTCACAGCCGTCAGGACCTCACGTACAAGAAAGCACACCCAATATTCCACCAGTTGGCGATTTAGCTCCGTGAGTTCTTGTCGATAATTACGTCAAACCTGCTCCTGAATTGTCTCAGCGAGGGGGGAAAGGTCGTGGCGGAGGAGGACCAGCCAACTCTAAGCGAATTGTAAGCGAAAAATAAGTCAAGCGATCGCAACTGACGGCACTGTACACGCAGAGCAAATGTCATGAAGCAAGTATTGGAAATTCTCCAGGACTCCACGATTGCGTCGAGGATTGGAAAGGACAAACGGTCTCGTTTCTGGGGGGTGTACAAACGAGTCGCAGAGGAACATGACGGCGAGTTCCTTGAACGATACACTACTGACATGGACATTGTCTTGATCTTCGTAAGTTTAGCGTTCTTATCTTCTGCACATTTTGAGACTGATGTTTGATTAGTCCGGTCTTTTCTCGGCTGTCAGCACGGCTTTCATCGTCGCGATGGAGTCTAATCTCAGTCCCGACCCCAGCGACATCACGAATTCCCTTTTGAAGCAACTCGTGCAGATCGGACTCGGCAACCTCGTTGAGGCGGGCACCGCTCCCGCAGACCCAGCATCTACGTGGTCGCCACCTACGTCGGCTGTGAGGATCCAATTGGTCGCATACACAAGCTTGTCCATGAGCTTGCTCGCTGCATTCGGGGCCGTACTAGGCAAGCAGTGGCTCGGGTACTACAAGTCAAACCGGTATGGCCGCGGCTCGGAGGAGGAACGAGGGAAGCGCAGGCAAGAGAAGTTCGACGGCATCGTCACATGGTATTTTGATGCTGTCGTGCAATCTTTTCCTGTCATACTTCAGATCTCGCTTCTTCTCTTTGGAATTGCTCTCGGCGCCAATATGTGGTACGACCAGCCGAGCATTGCCTGGGTCATCATCGCAACGACAGTCTTTGGATTTCTGTTCTATTCCCTGACGGTGATGGCATGTTTGATATCTCCTGCTTGTCCATTTCAGACGCCAACATCAACGATGTTACGCATGTTGCGCATCGACAGTAAGATCATTTTGCTAAATTCTAGTGGTTGTGCCCCGTCTGAATCAACATGGCAGGGGTTCTACGCCTGGTGTTCAAACGAGCCTCCAGTTATTTCCAGCAGCTCACCAAGTCGCTGCATGGTGAGTTATGTCTTCTTCTATGTCCACAGGTTTTGACTGTTTCATGTCAGGCGTGCTGACACGATTACTTGGCATAGTTAGATCGAGATGGACCCGATTGTCTGGAGTAATTAGAGGTGACGATCTTATCCACTATTACAACGATACTCAGCGCTCACTTCACTCCAGGCCCTGTACATGTGATCGGTACATTCGCACGGCAATCTCTTCAGCAGTTAATCGCTACACTTCATAACTGGCTACGTTTTGTTGTTCCGCGCTTTTCGACAAAGGTCGCGGACTCGGAAGCACAATCGCTCGACCTGAATTCAGATGTTTCGTCGGAGGATGGATACGCTCTCACCCTCCCTGACATACCTACCAGCAATCTGGAAGCACCTAGCGTCAAGTGGCTGCTCGAGACCTCTACGGATCCTGAAGTATTTCTTGCCGCTGCTAGCCTTGTTCCGCAGGTCGAATGGCCCCTAGATCTTGACGTCTCAGACATGCTACATCAGCTGTATGATATTTATACGAGCTGCGTCGGCTTCCATGGGCGAATTATGCCGTTGTTGGAGGAGAAGGCCTCAGCTTGTATAATGGCCATGAGTCATATATACTGTGGCCACGTTCTTCAGGCATATCCTACCCGTGGCGAATTTCTTGGTTGCAGCAAAAGAGATTATGGCATGTTTTTTCAGATGATCATTGTGAGGGACATCAATGAAGCCGACAGGATGGTGCTTACCACGACTATGAATCTCTGTCTTCCGCAAGATGAAGATCACGGATTTATGGGGTTTTCATCGTATGATTGTCCCGACTCTGTGGCGGAGTGGCTGTCACATTCTCTTCCTTACCACTTTGTCACTGGGCGGGCGAATGAACAGGTGGAAAAAATCGCCATAGAGGTGATATCAAAACTGCTATCATCTACATCCTCTCCATCGAATCAAATCATAGCCAATTGCACTCTTCTTGCTTGCGTCATGGTCGGAGTTCAGTTTGAGAAGAAGGACATAGTTCGGATTGATAAAAGGTGCCATCGACTATTTGGTACTTCTGCTATGGCTAACGAAGATATTGTGTAGTTTTGCCCTGCCTCGATTTGCGAATGCCCTTTTGAAGCAGTTCCAAACTACTCTCTGGGCATGGTATGGAGGTGATCTCAGCAATGACAACACAGGCATCGCACCGAGTTGGGCATGGAACTTCATCAAAGTCATTTGTCTGGTGCTCGAGTCTGCCAAACATTACTATGATCCTTTACTCTCCACCACGCGGAACCTGGACGTGTGTAGGAAGATTTACTCACGAGTGAGATCATCCGAACAAAATCCTCCGTGGGAACTGTTGGGTGCTCTGCGAAATGCAGTGCGCTTCACACTCGCCGCTGCCAAAGTATCTCGGGATCCTGCCCACTTGTGGAATGGCCAACCTTTTTGGACAGGTGATTCCTATTCGCCAGAAGACTTCGACTGGTTGGTTGACTACCTCGAGTACATTGATTCCGACGACCAAGAAGCAGTATTCGACATGCTTTTGCTCCTGGTTGTCATAAAAGTACGCTGCAGCCCTGCTAAACGGCATCAGTTCTTCAAAAGCCTCATTACCTACATGAGTAGTCACATACCTGTCCACTTACGTCATGCTGCCCTTCGCCTTGCCCACAGTGCCCGAGAAGAAATAGTCTCGATCGATGTCATTGATAATGCGGAGCTGCGGGACATGATCTTGACTGAGTTCTCCACCGCTATCCTGACTGCAGTTTGTCCGCAATCAGGTGTAACACTCTCCGACGATGATCCTGACCGCTTCTTCCGTCATAACCGCGACTTGTGCTATCTCGAACTACTCTTTACCCTCGTGAGGAATTCCAACTGGCACCCCCATTTGTTCGAGGATCATATAGATCGGTGCATTAGCATTGTTGCAAAGTGCTCCCTCAGGGAACATGCATTTTACCTAGCTGGTATCCTCCTCCGGATCGCACCTGAACAGTCGTCGACTACATCCCTCAATTCTATTACAGGGCAGCAGTGGTGGGACTTGATGAAAAATGCATGGCCTCATGCCAGCTATATGATTGACGACATACACTGTTTCGAGTTCCTTCCCGTCCTTGTGGAAGGCACGAAGAGGTATATGCACATTCCTCTGGAATTAGACCTCAAGCTCTTCATTGAAAACGTGGATGATGTTCTTATTGCACTAGAGGGGCGAGATTCGCAGCAGGGAGAGGGAGGGGGTGTCGCCGTTGCTGTGAAAGAGTTGAGGACTGTAGCCAGCGATATGCTTGAGAAGTTGGTCAGCAGTAAAGGAGTTGCTGGTCCCTGATTATCACAGTGCTTGCGTCCTTGGACGTCCAGAGGAAGGGATGGAGCAATGCAACTGTGAGAGGGGATAAGTATCACAACTAAAACAATATTGATACCAAATATATACAATGAAACGTCTGCCAGCTCGAGTTGCCGGCTACTCCAGTTTACCCTTATTAGTAATTGGCTGTCGGTGCGAGAAAGTTGAACGTTGAACAGTGAACAGTGAAGGAATGCTGCAAGTAAAGAGAGACAACTTCCTCGACGTCTGCGCCATCTGGTGAGATGATGGCTGCAACACGCTTCCCAAAAATCTTCACTGATATCTTACACACCATCGGGTGCTCTGCATAGCTTCGGATACGAGCCCCGAGCGACTCCTAATCAGAATGTGGGTCACAAGCAGATCAGGATCACGAAGAGATTGGGTCCCAGGTAAATTCGGCAAGCTCGCTTTCGGATGTGTCTTCAAGAGGGCAGTCGAATGTGAATTGATCGAGGAATTTTGGTGTGCAGTAGGAAAAAATGAATTTACGTAAGAATTACTTTTTCTGCCACCGTGCCACTCAAGTACTACTAGTAGGACGGGCGCGATTGCACAGGCCCCAGAGGTCTGCAGATCTGATCAGAGACCATATCAGCTCGACCGAATGATTCTGGTTCAATGGAACCTCAATCAAACCTACATGTCGACTGCTGCCTACATTTCATCAGTCACCACGCTCCCAATAAAGCTCCATGACATGCGGCAGCCTGCCTTTTGATTACTGGTCAGTGCAACTTCTGGGCCTGAAGGACCTCGTGAACATGATGCACGAGATTCATGTGACTTGCTGAAGTACTTGTGTCAAATAACGTGAAGCGGTGCACTGCTAATAGATCCTCCATGAAGATCAGGCGTGCCAACTGCATGCCATATCCGCGAGTCACAACACGAAGGGTATATCTTCTCTCGTCTGATTTACCATCTACAATCGCTTTTGATCGCTCTATTCCAGAAACTTATCCATGTCTCAATTCCTGGGGGCTGCGCCTCTTTCTGTCGAGGTTTCCTCGTTCCGCGCTCCTTTTGATGCCACGGATGCAGATTTGATCATTCATACCTCGGACGATGCAAAATTTGCTGTCCACAAGATCTTCCTCGCTGTTGCGTCTCCGCTTTTGAAGCGTTTTCTGTTGTCAGGGTCATCCTCTCCATGTCCGCCGTTTGAAGGGCTCGTCCTTAAGTGCGATGGCGATCATGCCATCATCAAACTCGAAGAAGACGCTCAGACAACTGAGAGGGTGCTGCAATATTGCTACCCCTTCTCAAATCCCGTATTTAGCAATCTAAACGATGTGCAGGCCGTCTTGGAGATGATGAGAAAGTTCGGGATGAAGGGGTTGATGAACAGAGTCAAGGGCTCGCTTGTACAACAAGCGTTTCTAGATGATCAGCCGCTGCGCGTATTTGCCATCGCATACCGTTATGGTTTGGAGGATGAAGCCCGCATAGCTGCGAAGTACACAGTCCGCCAACCCTTCTTCACTCCCTACGTCGAAGAGCTAGAACACATCCCTGCCTCTGTCTATCATCGCCTCCTCCAGTACCACCGAAAGTGCAGTGTTGCTGCATGCTCGCTGACAGCCGACTTTTCGTGGTTCCCCGGCTTCGCATCACGCTGGGTATGGTTCCAATGTGATGACTGCGTTCATCATCCTCTATCGTGGCCTCTTTCCGATGGAAAGATATACGAAGTAAATGCATGGTTCATCGAGTTTATGGAACGCGCCAGGAATGCTCTTCGTGAGCGCCCTTGTAGCAAGGTCGTCACAGATCCATTCTTGATTGCGGAATGCCTGGAAGCAGCGTCTGGCTGCCTTACATGTCGACCAGCTGCCTTCCTAGATCTCAGCGTGTTTATAGGGGAACACTTCACTTCGGAGATTGAGAGGGCGATTGATACTGTAAGTACGTTGAAACTCACCATTCTTGTGTGTGCTGATTCTGGCTGTCCTAAGGTGGAGCTTGATATCCCATTCTAGCTAAAAAATCTATGATTTATTTCAAGTAGAGAACACCGCGTTGTATTCGAACTGTTTCAGAATGCTACCTATCTGAGGATCCTCAATCAGCCTCCAAAGCAAACCTCCTCGTGTTGACTGGTCGGCTTCTTTGCAGCACTTAAATACCACTGACTTCTGCCTATCTAGCCCCCCAGTACGAGACCTTATTTCCGTTGTCATGTCAAACGCTGAAGAAATCACCACCGCTGAAGCACCATTCGATGACCATGACTGTGATTACGTCCTACAATCAACCAACGGCGTAAACTTTCATGTTTACAAGCTTATTCTTTCACTCATGTCACCCATATTCAAAGACAAGTTCACGTCACCATAGAGCGAATCGCAGTCGGATAAATCATCTGTACCCATTATGCCTGTTGCCGAGAGCAGTATGCCTCTCAGATCCCTACTTCTCCTTTGCTACCCTGCCGCAACCCCAACGTTTGACAGTCTGGATAATGCAAAGGCTGTCCTGGAAGCAGCCAAGCAGTATGATATGCAAGCAGTCCTCAGCCGTGCAGGAGACCTCATCATTGCTCAATTCCTGCCCGATCACTTTCTCGACCTATACGCGCTTTCTTGTCAATTCGGATGGCAGCATCATGCTCAGACCGCTGCTACCCGCGCCCTCGAGATCAAGGATCTAGGACGACCTAGCAATGGGTTTCATGGTTTGCAGGATATCACTGGCGCAGATTACCACAGGCTGCTCGTATACCATTATCAATGCGGCGTCATCGCTCAAGCAGTTGGAGACAGTCTTTCCTGGCTACCTCCGTCATCCACAGAAATGCAATTGCAAATGTGGAAATGCAAATGCAGACTCGTGTACAGTGCTAAGAAGCTCGAGATTGGAAACATTGGCGAGTTGAAAATCGTCCCGTGGTTTTCAGAGTACTTGGTTTCGAGTGGGAAGGAGTTGTTGGCGAGGCCTTGCGAGTCGACCATAATGGAGTCGAAATATTACAATCACGCTGTGATCGAAGCGACAAAGTGCGATGATTGCCGAAGCGAGGTCATCAAAGATATGGAGAGATTCCGTGCTTTGTATATCGCACAAGTTAAAAAGGTGGTTGCAACTGTGAGCTTTCCTTGCCGACTGGTTCATCATCGATTCAAGGCTCACCTCGCTTCTGTAGGTGGAATTGGCAACTTCTTAGACAACCTATTGCAACACTGTCGTGTTGCTATTTGGACTATAGAGTGAGTGTCATGTCAGGTACCGTATGATTGCTGAGTGGCTGTCGGAACATCTAGTAGGCTATGGTGGAAACTAGTTAGCCAATGTGTATGGATGTGAACTTTGATGTGCATGATTCTTCAAATCAAGCTTCAAGTCAAGCACATTAGTCCCTATCCAAGCACACAGACCAGGCTGCAATTGATTCAACTCGTTTAAAGCAATTTATCATATACTACTCGACCTTTCCCCGCAGCATGTATCTGTCCAGCCACCCTTATACATGTCTACTGTGCCAATGTGTTCAACCTCGTTGAGGTACAATGAAGCTAAACGATGAACGATGTTCTACTGATTAGTAATGCATAGAAGCTGAACAAGTCCGTACGTAATTCGGTTGTTTGTGCTACGTGCCCCTTACTTACATTGTGGATCATGGCAGCCACTGAGGAAATCACTATCTCTCAAGCTCAAGCACCATTTGATGATCATAATTGTGACATTATCCTTCGTTCGGCCGATGATGTCGATTTCCATGTCTATAAGCTCATCCTTTCACTCATGTCACCCGTATTCAAAGACATGTTCGCGCTACCGCAGCCTGAGAGTGAATCGCAGTCAGATGTTTCGTCCATACCTGTCATCACTGTGATTGAGGGTAGCACGACCCTCGAATCCCTTCTTTTACTCTGCTATCCTGCCGCCACCCCAACCTTCCGCAGCTTGGATGATGCAAAGGTTGTAATGAAAGCAGCTAGCAAGTATGACATGCAAGCGGCCCTCAGCCGTGCAGGAGATCTCGTCATGGCCCAATTTTTCTCAAATCACTTTCTCGAGTTATACGCTCTTTCTTGTCAATTCGGATGGCAGCATCATGCTCAACTGCTGCTACTCGTGCCCTTGAGATCAAGGATCTAGGACGACCCAGCAATGGGTTTCATGGTTTGCAGGACATCAGTGGTGCAGATTACCACAGGCTCATCGCATACCATTATCAATGCGGCATCATCGCTCAAAACGTCGGGAGCTCTCTTTCCTGGCTAGAGTCTCCATCATATGTGGAAATATGGATTAGTGCATGTTACAAGAATTCTGTGAGGCTCTCACCAAACTTGCATGTTGCCTCCTGGTTCCATGAATATCTGGTTTTGAGTGGGAAGGAGTTGTTGGCAAGACCTTGCGAGTCAACCTTATTGGAACTGTCACATTACAATCGCGCTATTATCAAAGCGACTGAGTGCACCGGATGCCACAAAACTGTCGTCGAGAGTATGAGCGAATTTCGCACCTCATATATCGCACAAGTTAAGAAGGTGGTCGCGGCTGTGAGTCAGGCTTTTCCTGCTACTCCTTGATTCATCGCTGATTCAACACTCACCTAAATTTTGCAGGTGAGATTGGAGGCTTGGGATTAAAGTTTTCATCATCGTGTTGGTGCCACCGAGTGCTGTCTATCATCAGAGCTGGCGTTGTGTTGGATACTGTACTGTAGTAAATTGGCCGTGGGCTTATGGAATTGAACAAATTATGTATATGAGCTAGCGACACTACCATACGTACCAATAAATATATTACTGCGCGTGTTAGGCCAAAAGCGATGTTGCAGCACAGACTCGACTACTACTACCCGTGCCCCTTTCCTGGAAGGACCGCGATTTCCATTTCGGTCTCTTCCCAATTTTGCCTTCTCCAGAGTGATGTACTCAACCTTGCACTGCAACTTTCTCGCGCGTCCTCTTCGCAGCCTCGCTTTCGCCTCGTGTCGTCCAATTATCCAGTCTTCTCTATATGCTAGTTCATTCCAGCTCAAAGTCAGACACAGAAATGTCTTCACCGCAGTTACCAGAGCCCTCTCTACCTCTTGTGTCAGGTGGTCTGACAGGAAGACTAAAGGCTCTGCTGCAATACCGCCCTTACGCGAGAATATATACACCATACCAAATCTGTTGACAGTTTCTCGGATACTTTCGTGCCCTGTCCTCGGTTGGTCCATACTGCATGACGATTTCTTCCTTGCGACCGGATTGTTGGTATATGCTGGGTTGTCAGACTTAGTGGGTACCCCACGAATGGCTAGATTGATCAAAAGTTGAGCTTTGACTAAAGGCCGATGGATACCTGGCAAGACGCTTCAACATGCATTCAGTTCTCGGGACCATTCTTGACCCTGCTGCGGACAAAACTCTCATGACCACCCTCACGGTGACATTGGCTATGAAAGGATTGCTTCCTAGTAAGCAAACTTAATAGCGGCCCATTTTTATTCGGCTGATGCCCATCTCTAGTCTCACTGGCCTCAATAATCATCGGGCGTGATGTGTTGCTGAGTCTTTCTGCCTTTTACATTCGTTATACATCACTCCCTGCACCAGTACGTGTCAGGCGATGTTTTTAGTATGCGTTCACCAATTTCTTTAGAAAACTTTCTCTCGATATTGGGACTTTTCTATACCATCCGCTGAAGTACGGCCCACCACAATCAGCAAGGTAGGATTCTTTGCGCCTCATTTTGTGATCTGCTAAGTTATCATTCGCAGTATAATACCTTTGCTCAACTCGCGTTAATGTGCGCTACAACTGTCACCCCCATCCTGCCTGTACAATATAACCTGTTTGTACCCGAAATGCAGTAAGCTGGTCATATATTCATGTCTTTTCTTACTCTGACATGTTCAGAATTTTGGTGGCCGTGACAACGGTTTGGAGTGGGTTGTCCTACGTGTTTTCCAAGGATGCTGTGCGAATAGTATCGGAGACACGCAAGAAGCTTCCACCTTCATAACGCGACAATTCAGGTTTCCGCATTACCAAGGCCTGGTGCAGGGTGTACAAGATCTTGATTTGGGATACCGAACTAATAATACAACATCTATGATAACAACAATCTGGCCAAACGAAAGGACATCGCGGAGTGAGGGCTACGAGGTAACTGCAATGACTCTTCGACGACGGACTTCTTGTAGCGCGTTGGAAATCGCTTGTTTGTTTGAGCTTGCTTCTCGCCAAGCCTCACTAACTTGCCTGAAAAGACATCAATCAAGACGGAAACTTGGGATCAGTGACTGGGCACATACCTCATACGCCGTATAAATATGACACTAAGCACAACACTCTTTATCGAGCGTGTCTTCACAATTGCTGGTGGGTTTTTCGGTTTGGGATATCCTATCCGGGATATGCAGGCCAGTATACGCTTCTCACTGTCGAACAAGATAAACGTACAGCATAATGATAGAGAAAATGCCCGTACCTGGCCTCAAAGTTCGAGAGGAGAACAAGAAGATAATGTTTCTGATATACGAGATCATCTCGCAAGGTAGACTCGCGGGTAAACTTTGCCTTGAGGTACCGAATCTGGACGACAAGGCCTTTGCACTCTTCCTTGTGCTGTTTTTTCAGCTCGACGAGCTGGTAGCCATCGCTAATTTTTTTGTTCAGCATCAAGATACAGCACGAAAGTATGTCGTCACCCACGTAGCAAATCCATAATCTTTGATCTTGAGCTTCTCCTGGGCCGTCTTTAGCTTCGTATGCTGGCCGTTGAGCTGCTCGTTCAGGAGACGTATCTGAGTCTGGGCCTGCTTTTTGGCTCGCTCAGCTTTCGTCAATTCATTCCTGTGTTTCTCCTGCAGCTTCTCTTTCTCTGTTCGCAGAGTTTTAAGATCACGTCCAAACGCCTCGGCATCTCGCTTGACACGTCTAAGGTCGGATTCAAGGGCTGCAACAGTGCGTGCAACATCGGTCTTCTCAATGGCCATGCGGTTTTTCTCCTCCTCGCTACGCTGTAATTCGTCGGCTTGATTGGAGAGCGCACGTCTGAGGTCATCAATTTCACCAAGATGCGAATCGAGTTGATGACGGCGGTTGTCGTGTGATGACTGTGACCTTGCATAGTCATTGCGAAGCTTGTTGACTCGCTGTTCAAGTATCGGCGCAATCCAATATTGTTACAGGAAGAAACACTCACTTCTGATACTTCAGTGAACTGTCGCTGAAGCTCCTTGTGGTCCTTTGCAAGAAGAGACCGCTCTTGCCGCAGCTGATCGATTGTCTCTGCATTTTCTTTGACTTTGCCTTCTAGGAGACGAGCTTGCTGTTCGATGGTTGCGTTGGCTGTACTTGCCAATCAGGAGTGATAATTTAAAGATGGCACGGTACGCACTTCGCAACTCGGTCTCTAGTTCATTATTTTCGCGCTTGGCTTTCTGGAGCTGTCTCTTGACATCATCAATATCCTGATAACTCATAGGTTAAAATGCTTCTGATTATAGTCAAGGGACGTACCGCCTCAGTTCGTTGTAGTTGACGAGCCACAACACTCTTCTCACGCTGGACGTGGTTTTGCTCCAAGGACATCTGTCTGAGACGCGTCCTCTCTGCCTGCAGCTCAGCCTCGAGATCAGCAATGACAGCCTTCGCCCTCTCGACTTCCCGAGTATCAGCTCTCGATCGTCGGCTAGCTTCAGTCGCTCTCTTCGCTTCTTCCTTTGCGCTTCGTACTTCCATGTTCATCCGGTCCGCAGCATCTTCAAGGACCGCCTTTTCTCCTAGAAGGTGGCATTTTTCTTCCTCCCATCGCTGTTTCATCGTATCCAGTTTCTTATTTACTGCATGAAGGTCCAACTTAAGAGCTTCGCTGGTCTTTGTCGGAGGTGTCGGCGGGTTGGAGAGGAGACCACTATGCGACACATCCAAAAAGCTTAGAAATATTGTGTCAGGATATCACACTAAGGACGCGCTATGAATCGCACCTTTCATCGGCGTCGTAAAATCGTTGCAATGCTGATGTGTCCACCTTGACCATACATTTCTGACAACGGAGCCTTTGGAGTCGGTGAAGTCGACGCTCCTCACGTCTCTGTAACCTTCCCATCTCGTTTTCCATTTGAGAAATCTGGGATCGGGCAAGTTCAAGGTCTCTAGTGAGGGACACAACTCCCAGCCCAGCATCTTCCAGTTCATCGAGCTTTTGATCGATATTATCGTTGGCACGGTCAAGTTCAGTTTGAAGACGAGCGATTTCGGTTAATAGCGGCGATACTGACGCATCGCCGGTGGTGTTGTTCAGCCAGGAAAGCTATTAAGTTTCCATGAACAAAGAATCCTCGAATATTATGACATAAACTTACATCTTTCAGAGGACCTCCAGGTGTCTTTGGAGCCCTAACAGACATCGATAATACATGCCGATGAATAGGTGAGATTCCACTGAGGTTGACCACCTTATTTGGAGTTGCCGCCTCAAAGCTAGTTGATCGGAGGGCCTTGATACGTGCCTGGAGCTCCTCCTTGTCCTTCTCCAGAATCTCGATCCTCTGGTCCTTAGCAGCGTCAATGGCTTTCCGTGCAGGAGAGTGTTGAAGGAGCTCAGTGAGTCTTGCGATCTCTTTGTGCGCCTGTTCCAGCTCTGCCTCGAGTGCATTCTCAAGTTCAGCATTGCTCTCGTCTGAATGCTGTCCTTTGAGAAGCCGAGACATCTCCTTCTCGCGTTCTCTTTCTCTTTCAAGGGTGGAAATCTTGGCCTTGAGATCTGCGACAACTTCTTGGTCGGTGCGCATCTTCTGCTCCGCAGCTTCAAGAGCGTCCTCCATTTGGTTGACCAGCAGCGATGCCCTTTCCTTTTCCCTTTCCAGTGCTTCAGCACGATCATTAGCCTCTTGTTCTTCGGCCTCCAACTGGTTAAAGTGGGTTTGAGCGGAGGTGAGCTGCTCTTCGAGGTCTTGGATGCGTTCAGTTGTCGCAGCAGCAGCCTCTTCGAGCTCGGCAGTATAAGTCTTCAATTCGCGAACTTCCTCGTTGATATCACTGCCAGAATGTGCAATGAGCTGCTGTGCTTCTGCGAGCTCCTCTGCCTTTGCTTCCAGTTCATGCTGTAAACGTCTTGCAGCAGCTTCCTGAGCTTTGAGGTCCTTCTCGAGTTCAGATGCCCGAGCACTGGAGCGCATGATCTCAGCCCCCATCTCGCTCAACTGGCTGTGAAGATCATCGTTAACCAGCTTGGCGGAGAGCCGCTCCTTCTTGAGTCCCTTCTCGAGCTCGTCAACACGGTGGTCGCTCGTTATTATTTCATCCTCCAGATCCTTGATCTGTGCGGTCGCACTCTGCAGGTCGGCTGTGAGAACGCTGATCCGCGCGTTGGCCTCCTTCAATGCGCCTCCAAGCTCCTTCCCGTTCTCCATTGCCGCCTCTGCCTGTCCAGCCCTCTCCAGCGCAAGGTCACGCTCGCTTTGAAGTCGTTCATGGATACGCTCTGCCTCCTTCGTCGTCTCTTCCAGAGCTCGCTCGCTCTCTACGACTTTCTGCTCCAAGTCACCCATGATCTCTGCAACACCATTCTCAACCTCATGCATACGCTCCCGCCAACGTTCCTTATCTCGTGCACGCTCACGCCGCTCAGTCTCAAGGTCCTGGTCCACGCTTTCCTTTGCCCCTGCAAGCTCGTCGAGCTGGGCCTCCAGACTCTCGACCAGCTCCTCCAAATCTTTCTTCTCCTCTGCCCACCCTTCTTCCCCCGCCTCCTCCACATCGCCCAGTCCACTCCCTGCACTGACCCTTCGCGCCTTTCCAGAGCCCATGCTTTCCAAACTGAGCCGTCGCTGATCAGCATCCTTCACCTCTTCGTACTTCCTCAACCGGTCAACGAGTGCCTTGTTCTCTTCCTGTAATTTCGAGTTCAGTGTGTGAAGGTAATGATTCAGCTTCGGCGCGTCGAAGCGGGCCACGCCGCGCTGACCTGTGCCAAGCGCAGGGTCGTACGAGGTGTTGGCACGTGGGTGTGTGGTGAGATCCTGTGAGGACGCAGTGGAGAGGAACGAAGCCGATGCGCCGCGGAGCTCGATGTCAGAGGGGGATGCGAGATGCTCACTTTCACCTGTAGAGGATGCACTGTCTGGAACATGCGCCTGCGCAAGAGGGTGCGACATGCGTCCCCGGCCCCGTCCAGGCCGAGGAGTGATACCAGCAAATGCGGTCCGCATGGGACCCACGGGCGTTGCGCTGACACCGGATGCGTTTTCGCTGCTCCCGCTTGAGCTCTGCGACACAGGGAGAGCACTGAGCCGGTTGTGGGGATGAGGGGTAAACTTCATACGTGGTCTGGCAGTGGAGTTGATGACTGAAAGAAGAAATGATCGCCTGCGGGCATGAGGTGTGAGGAGCTCTTCGCCTGCGTCTGTACCTGGATCATTGTATACAGGTGGGATGTTAAACTGCGTACGAAACCGCGGAACGGGCGTGAAATCTAACACTGATCTGGCGGGCGATAGAAACGCTCTCGAATGAGCACCTATGGTTCGGTCGTTGTTCATTTGATTGCTTGGATCAGACGATGCGGATGAGAATGTGGGCTCGCGGTCCGATTGCGTGCCAGAGTCCTCCTGCCCTAGTTCGGGGTCACTTTCCTGTGGTGTGTCCTGTGAATGTGCTGGAGAAAGCTCTTGTTCATCATTGCTCTCATCCTCCGGAGGTTGTATCACGACGCTTGGGAGTGAAATGACAGCTGGAGAGGCAGTTCTCGAACGAGGTAAGGGAACATAAACACCAGGAGTCGGTGATGGTGTCTCTACAGGTAGTGGAATAGATCTGTTGCTGCGAGGCGTGGAGTTCGGAGGTGATGAGACAGGAGAGGGCGTCGTCCGGGAAAGTGACGGCGTTCTCGTCCGTGCGAGTGGTTTTCGTAGTGCAACATTACGGTATTTGTCAAATGGCGATCGCTGGGACACATTGAGCTTAATCAAAGTAAGAAACAAACAGGAAATCATTCACCTGAGGTTCAGAACGTAATGACATCGAGTAATCGTATTTCTTCTTCGGCGTAGGATTGTCCAGAGGGATTTCGGGAGAAAACGGGGAGCTAGAGCGACTGACCGACTGTAGTGCGTCCTCCAGAGACATGTCATCCACCCCATTCTCTTCTGGAGGTAAATGAGACTCCGGAACACTGTGCCTACTATGTGCGAGAGGCAAGTCTTCTGGTTCTGTATTCTCGTCGCTCTCGTGGGGAAGCGAGGTAATGGCACTCACTTCGAAGCTTTGTGCGGGGCTCCGAGGATATGGGTATGTTCTAGAGGCAGAGGAAGATTTGGCTGATATAGAGCGTGATGGAAGAGAGCTTGCAAAGCGTGCTGTGCTGGAAGTACTTGATTGTAGCCTGATAGTTGAGGTCGCCGTGTGCGCTGAGGCAGGGGCGGGTGTTGAATGCACCGGCAAGATAACAGAACCATCGTCAGTTGAATGTTGGTCTGAGTCTGAGTCTGAGTCTTGTGCACCAGAATCGAAGGCAGGTAGTGACGGAAGAGAAGGTGGCTCTCCTTCGTCTGCAGCTTGAATTCTGCGCCATATTCGAGACGGTGTCTCAAGCATCGCCATCTTGAATGATGTTGCGGATCCTTTGGATGGTTAAAATTTCGTCAGTTCTCATACACGCGATAACGACTTACTTAGGTTGATGTTGTTACAGATCACGACAAACTCGATTTAGGGTGGCCCAAGACCACGTGACCGCGTTTCATCACGTGCTGCTTGGAACAAAGTTAGCTCAAAACCAGCTGGTCGAGACCCCTACAGTGCTACTACTGACTAGAAGTTGATCGAACATGAAAAAGTTAACCGCTGTTACCCGGCAGGACCAGCCCAGAAAAGTGTGTGAAAGTAAAAGTTTTTGGGATCAATGGAAGGGAGACACGAGGGAGTATTCAAACACATGACAGCGAAAATATGATAATGTTTTCGGCGGCGGCATTTGTAACAACTCAAGTTGATTGTCAATGCGTATGTGGAATTGATGGAACAACCTACCGTTTTCTTCTCACAAGAGACGAATCGCAGTCTTGTGTATGTATTATAACTTTTGGTGAGACCATCCACTTTCGGAATAAGTGCACCGTACCCATACCTCGGGGACATGGGTCGGATCTACTCCTAAAATCAAGGACTTGCATGTGACAAAAAATTGCAGGGTGCAAAAATGGACGTTATCAGTCCTCGGAGGATCGCAGTATGCCATCCCATTGTCATCGCAGTGCGATAGTAGTTGCAGTTGCTCGATGATCAAGTTTGCTGACGCACATAGTTTCGGACGGGCGACAATGATGGTGTTTATTTCATCGCATGAGGGGCATCGTCAGGTAAGTAATCGAGAGCGTGCTGATCGATTCAGACTCGGCGGTGGTTACCTGGACTCCGCCTGGGGTGCACATCAGTGTGCAATATTTAGAATCGGGAAAGCTGTATAACGTGAAATGACAAAACAGGATAGAGGTAAAGACATTTGCTCACAGCTGCAAATTATTGTATTTTGACGAAATCTCAAACCCATTAATCCGGATATTCGCATTATCCTGCGTGTAAAGGGAATTCTGGAAAGAGAACCTGCCCACTGCAATATGCCTAGGAAAGTGTGCCAAGCATGAAACTATTTGTGACCTGACTCTAGTACATAGTGAGATAAATATCATCAGCGAAAATCGATGTCCAGGGGAATCTGCGAGGAGGTAAATCACAGGCAGTCAGTCAAACGCGAGAGAACTCACCTCCAGGATAATCGCCATTACCGGGAAGGCAAGCTTCCTTTGCATATTCAGCAAGCGCCCTCGGCGCTCTCTCTTTACAACCAATACAACTTCCAGCCCTCCTAACCATACTGTCAATCCACTCGGGATTAGAAGGCTTTCCACAGATGGTCGAATGCGGAGTGCTTCTATAACACTATCTTGATATTCTTTGAGAGACAAGCGAGAAACCCCCTTCTTGCGACAGAACTTGCAGTCGAGTGACGGTAGGGGATACGTAGACCAAAGACGGGTAGCTGGGGCATAGCGTGGACCGCAATTTGTGTGGTACTTGACCAATCGCTGGAAGTCTGAACCAGAGATGAAGTCTAATTCAGACACATACGCAGGCTCCCACACTGCAAAACGCAGCATATATCTCGCCGCCACGAGAGTCTCTGCCTCCGAGCGGTAGCGACATGCGATGGCAAAGACCCGCATGGGTTCTTTCTCTAGAAACCTAGGAGCCGTTATCATTCTAACGATGAATATACCGACTCGTTTCATGTCGTATTTATCGGCGGCATCGAGGACAGACATGACGATGTCCAAGTTCTCGAGAGCGGGCACGTCTGTATCGTAGACAGGAGAACAAAAGCTCAACAGCTTCTGCAAAATGACGCTATTCTCTGTCACTGGTATGATGGGGAGACCGTCTTTTGTCCGGTCCGCAGCATCATCGAGAGAGTCTGGCTGAGGTAAAGAGAACATGTTTGAAAAGAAAGATGATGCTAGGGATAGCAATAGCTTGTGAAAGTGGAAATCAACATTGTCCGCACTGCGTAATATGATATCCCTCTGTCAAAGGGGGCTCCAGCGTCGACTGGTATCGGCCGTGATTCAACGTCTTCGATGCTGGTGTACTCGTGCAAGTTGTACATGTGTCCATTGTGGGAGGATTCCGGTGAGAGCTAGGTTACAACTTTCCTGCAGTAACTTCTGCGACAAGCATTTCCAGCGCCCGCAGCGTGGAAGGAGTCTGAGACAACATGTGAACGAGAATGACTTGAAGTTCCCTTTGGGATGGCTCTAACTAAACTTGGTTTTAATTTTAATTTCTAATCTGCTCTTGAACTGTTAAAAATAATCCTGCTCTCACCATTCAATGGCATCGACTTGCTTCCAGATAATAGGAACGTGTTGCACATAGATTTTCTAGGGAAAGCGCAAAAGTTGTACGATGATCACGATACCAAGTAACGTGCAGTAGTGGTTGTTGTTCTGTCATTAGATGGAAAGTCTCTACAGTCTAAATATCTATTATATGTTAACTCACCAGAAGTGCTCGTACAGCAGTACTGGCTCTACTAGTAAGTCCTTGATAACAGGGTAATTCTAAGCTGGTTCAGCTGTGATAGATTGAACAAAATAGCTGAGCCTAGCGGCCTCAACTGATTTTGACGCGCAAGTGCAGTGCAGGTAGTCGTGTCGACCCCGCATCAAATGGCGATGTCTAAAGTGATCTGCAGAGGCAAGTTAGATCCTTACGACACCGCAATTCGCTATATCGCGCACCTCGGCAATGACTCTGTCAATTCCCGAGCAAAGTCTTGGTGAACTGAACCATACTGGTCTTGCGCCCGCCGTCGACATGAGGGACAACCATTTGCCCTCTCGACAGCTTC
>JABBWF010000534.1:0-20562 GCA_016647645.1 Suillus variegatus
GTGGCCTCGCCCATTACATCCGACAGCCGGCAGCATTCTAAATGAGCTAATATTAGCACGCAGGGTACGGAGATAGGTGCCGACACTGCTGGAACACCACCAGTACTGTAGAGTTACGCACCTAAGTTCGACCTGATATGGGTGTGACCGAATGAACATTAGGTTCGAAAGTTCGAAGGGGTGTGTGATGTGTGACATGTTGCGCATAGGTTCGTTGTGTGAGACGACCGACTGGGCTGGGAGTCTCATTAGGCAGAAGTATTTCTTTCTTTGTACGAGCGCAGAGATGCCCGCGCTCAACCTGGAGACTCCGTCGCTAGTGCTCACCCCTCGGAGCTTCGTTTGCAAGTTCAATTCCGTTCGGCAACATCACACCTTCTTCCTATGTTGCTGCAGAGTCCTGCCAATGTGGATCCGATGTTTGGTGAGCCATAACCCAGTTTACAATGAGGATGCCATCTGAAACATTTCCCTCCTCCCTTGAAATACTCAGGCATTTTTTCAGTGCAAGGCTGGAACTGCGTTCAATCTCTCCTTTGAGAGCATGACCAGCCGTGAAGCTCTTCATGCACTGCGTGATGTGCAGAAGAACGATACTGTAACTTGGGACCGTGTCAAGACAGCTCAATATATGGTTGAAACTCCTCAAGCTGACGAGGAAGCTGAGCCGCCCTTTGCGCATGCTGCAGGTGTCGAGCTCGATGCCAGCGATGTTGCCGTGGATGCCGTTCTGCAGCACATTGCGCTAGGTGAATTATCAATCCCTGATGGCTACAGTGCTGATGGATTGGGTAATCTGCTGGCCGACAATGAGTCGGAGAGCTATGAACAAGCACCAGATGATACAGAGCCTCAATTTGCAGCTGTGACCACTGACAGTTCGAAGGAGGTTGATGTCGAGGGTCGCGGCAAGCGCAGACACGTTGCAAATACTCAATATAAGGACTTTTGGCAGCACTAGGACTTTTTTCGTGTTTTTACTGCATGTTTTCGTGTTTTTACCGCATGTCACAACTTAAGTTCGATGACCTCAATATGCGTGTGACTGTCACACGAAATAGGTTCGGTTCGCTCGCCCTGTGATGGTGTGACGAACTTAAGTGCGTAGCTGTACAGTACTCTCTTTACACCACTGAAGGCCCCTCAGTATCCAGCCTTTATTCATTTGGCTGAGGATAATTAGAAACACGTCGTTTTAGACCCGTCAGCACACGCAGCTGTCATATCTTATTAGATCAGGTACTGTCAAGATACGCACCTAGGTTCGTCACACCGTCACACGCCTGGCGAATCGAACCTATTTTTCGTGACGGTCACACCAACTCTGAGGCCGTCGAACCTAAATTGTGACAAGTGGTAAAAACGCAAAAAAAAACATCTAATGCATCCAAAAGTCTTTGTACTGAGTGTTCGCAACACGTCTGCGCTTGCCACGGCCCTCAGCCTCAACCTCTGTAGACCCATCAGCTGTAGATTGGAGCCCTATCATGTCATCCAGTACCCCTCGCTCATAGCTCTCCGACTCGTTGTCCACCAGCAAATTACCCAAATCATCAGTGCTATAGCCATGAGGGACAGATGGGGTCATGAGGATCACCGCGGCCCCTTAGCACTGCATGTATACAAGGGAATGTGTCTACCCCAACATTGGTCGTCGAACCTAAGCGCAGTGTGTCACGCGTCACACCCCCCTGCGAACCTTCGAACCTAATGTTCATTTGGTCACACCCAGATTCGGTCGAAACTAGGTGCGTATCTCGACAGTACGTGGGAACCACAGGTGTCGTACTGGCAGGGAATCACTCAAAGTGCCTCGACTTAGACCGGCCACACCGACACAGTGGTACGTCTAACAGGCCTGACAACGTGGGAGCCTCAGGTGCATTATCATGTGCTTTTTAACGCATGTGATCAAACTTGTAAGCCGGCACCATTAAAATGGTACCTTACCTTTTTCCGACATTCCTTCGTTGCGGTGCGTGGTTGCAGCCGACTTGATTTCAAGCTGCTCATCTTTCTGAACCCAACGATCTATTCACTTTCGAAGAAGAAAACAGCAGTCGCTATCTCTCCGGATGACGAACTCCACCCCCTTGCTGCGCATCCTACATTCAAAGAGTCAAGTCACAGGAACCAGTTACGACCTGACGACCGTCATTGAAGAATACTACTACATCCAAGGCTATATTCGTGTACCCTTGGTTTGTCTGCGCCGACGTCCGGTGACATCCCAAAGTGAGATTTGCGTATCTTGTTGTATCAGATACCCCTGGCATCGATGTATGACAGAACGATAGACGGTCGGTAGAGTTTGACGTCGCCGCGGTTGCGTTGTGTGTGGTGAGTAGCGCTGGCTTCCTTCTCATAACCCCACTGCCCTAACATACGTAGCGCTTCAAGTTTTACAATGTCAACAGTTATCGGGTCCACGCTTTTCTGATGACCACGGTTCTGTGCGGGTGGCTGTGTATACTAGCTGGAAGTTGACCTTCGTGAGTACTGATTAGCATTGAAAAGAGAACGGACGACTACGTATTTTCTTTCGTCTATGGCCTGTCTATCCTGTCAGGGCCAAGTTCTTCATAAACGATGGATTTCAGTGCTGCATAATCGGTGGGAGTACCCTCGCGCAATTCAGACACTCGGTGACGATCACGTTCATCGCAAATTGTGCCTTGCCACATGAAGCTTAAGTGTTATGCCAGATCAGTGTGGTGCAGCTTCATTCTTACCCACAAATTATTAGCCTGAGTGCATCTTAGGAGCGATCACCTCTGGCTCCGAGGCAACAAACTAGAAACTACAAATCATCGTGTCGTGAAAAACTTGCCGAGATCACCGAGATCTCTAATCTTTATTTACTGACCCTTTCCATCGCAGTGTTCCTTTTATGCTTACCTGCGTCGTCCTGCCAGACGGCACTTCGAATATGTGTCACAATGTGCCGCATCAACCACATATATCCAAAGAAAAAGATGCAAATGACGACATATGGTCTATGACCCGAAAAGACTCCCTCTGACGCCAAAACTTTGGTGAGTTGCATGAAGCCCCAAGCGCTAGCACTCGCTCAAATTTACATACTAGTGATCTTCTGTGCGGCTATCTTCATTCATTTAGGGGAGACCGTTTTGCAGGTTACGCTAATGGTGGGGTCAACCTGACTCCCTGGTGATTATACGCATCTAGCGCTGTGTGTCAGACGCCGCCGCTATGCAGAATAAGGCTTATCTGTGTTGGAACACGAGGTTCAGCGCCTATGAGAATCAGATTCTATGGATATAAACCGACTAGTGAGCTCGTTTATAGATCGTCTTTTTTGTTTCACTCACCTCCCTTGTTGCTTAACAACCTCTTTCTCCTCTACAGAACCTCTGAGGTTCATTAATAGCAAATCATGTCCGCTATTACCACGGAACGAGCGCAGAAGGCATTGTATGATGCCCTAACAAGTTCTAAATCGACGTCGGCTAGAATGCTCAAAAATGTGGACCAGGCCGGTCCGTCGCTGTCACTCCATCCACCCACTTAACAATCAGATCATCGTGTCCTCGCATAGGGAACTTAATCTCCAAGACCACCCAAGAAGTTGGATCAGCGCGCACATTATACGATGACAATGCTGCAGTCATCCAGCAGTCCTCAGCTGACCAGATGGTTGCGGACCTCCTGAAGAAGAATATGGACGACTTTTTTGGAGAGGCAAAGAAGGTGATGGATGCCTTGGATACTCTGCAACAGATCCATCCCTTTGTTAGTGGTGAGTATTCAACTTGTCGACATTACTATCTCGGCTAAGATGACTTCCAGTGGCTATAATCGCTTTCAAGGCTGTCGTGAATTTTGAAATAAGGCGAAGAGAGAACGATCGTACAGTTTGTTTGATGCTTGCAAAGGCATTTGATATGATGAATATGCTTCTTCAGTTCGTTGATTGATGCTCACTCAACACAAATTTCGCTGATTCGATCCGTTGATAGACTTAAGGACACTAGAGACCCGGACATTGTGGGACCTCGCGGCACTATTCGGGGCCGACTGGATGGTGTCTTGGATAAAATGAAGCGCAATGTCGAGGATTGCGGAAATGCCATCGACAAATACTACAAGTCGAAATTCGTCGGTTAGTTGATCTCGAATTCTTAAATTTCTCGCCGGATTGATAATTGCATCCTGAAATTCTTCAGATCATCCCATTGGGCGGATAAGTTCCTCGTGATTAGCGGGAACTTTTCCCAGTGTATACAGGAACTTCGGGATGCCTTGGCCATTAGGACGGCGTTGGGAGTCGACACTGCGATCAAAAAGCTGGAGGATCTTACCAAGATGCTAGGTGAATGCGAAGCGAAAATCGCGAAAGGAGAGAAATTTCACGGTGCAATGGGTCAATATTTTGAAACCGAACGCGAAAAGAGATTTGCGAAAGAAGTGATCATGCGCGGTGGAATGGATCCAGGTTTCGAAAGCGAAGACAAATTAACAGAGCTAGTGCAACAGGAAGCACAGATTCAAGCACGCTCTGGTGCCCCATCCAAAGATGTCAGCAAGCCTGCTTCACAAACCCCATCGGCGAACGGTTCGGTTGCGGAGCAGTACCGCCTTGATGCCTAGCTGCTTCACGAATTGCGCACTCCTGTAGTCAGCTTACTCGACGAGAATCGTGCGCTCTTCACGTTCAAGCTCGATAAACAGACAGCCGAGATCAAAGATGCCATCAAGGATTCTGAAACGCGCATTATGTCGGCTCTCGGCGACAAATTTAAACGGGTCAAGGATCCAGTAAGTATTAAGAAACTCGATTCTATGCATCACTAACTCGGTCAATCTCACTAGCATCTCCGATTTATCTGGAAAGAAATGGCATGTCTTTGGGCAGGCGTGATCGAAGCACATACTTACTTATCATCTTCAAGAAATGATCAACAAGTGTCAAGATACTATACTTCATCGCAGAACCCCATGATTATTTCACGCAACGTTTCTCCAACCTGCATAATGATGCTCCACGCCCAAAAGTGACATCAAGTGCACCCCACACTCAGTCTCCTCCAGTAGACCACGCAGACGAGTGGTGCTTGAAATATCTGTCAGTTTTCTACATTTTGAGTTTATCCGAAGTCTTCGACGAGGACGCAAATGGCTTGATCAGCGTAAGGGAAGTTAATGCCTTTACTTCCGCGATACTTCCGGGCTTGAGTGTACCTCAAGCACTTGCATACTGGGCTGCAGGTGAGTATTTTGGTCATTGTCGTCAGGTCGAACTTGGAGCGTTTACATCAGCAAAGGTTGGAGAGTGGATAGCCAACATTACCACACACGAATTGAACAAGTCTTGCACAGCATGGTTCATGCGCAAGCAGACGTACTGCCGGTAAACAGGAGGTGTATCGCCTTGTACTTGGATTCAGATGTTATCCAGGGTTTGGCGCTTTTCTCACCTCTGAATGCGGATATTTACACATGCAAACAGGCATCAAACGGCTCGTGCGCTCTCTTGCAGAGCTTGGGCCAGAGGACTCAGACTTAGATCTCACGCAATTGTCTGATAGATATCGCAACGTTCAGGAGAAGGACTTGGTGAAAAGACTTGACACTGTAAAGTATGAAATCGACTCCAAAGATTCCTTCAAACTTTTTGGATCTGATCGCATCGAAAATGTGAGTCGTCGTTCACTCAACGTTTGTACCGAATGCCCACATGAATGTTTGTTCAGTTCTTGCTGCCAGTGCTTTACCTCGTTACGAGGAGGCATCTACAAATCATGAAACTCGCCAGGACAGTAATTCTGGTGGATAGGGAATTTGAATGTGCAACTCAAACGATATCTAATATATTGGAAGCGGTGGATCTGCGTGTTGAACAACCGGCAGGTACGCTCCTAAACTCACGGTTGTGATGCGCTTTTCCTTCTACAACAGAATCGTTTCGCCAGCAAGGAACAGATGCAAAAGCAAGGTTCACGTGGTATGCACACGGCTTGGTGCGTAGAGACAGCAACAGTGTATTTATTTCCGGTCCCTGACGCCCCGCAATAGTACAACTTTTGGTACAGCCCAGAACGAAGCGCAGACGACGCTGAATGTTGGGAAGCCCATGATTTTGAGCTTGACGACACTGAGCTGGAGATTGATAAGACAGCGTTGAAACTTGGTCCCTTCAGTCTGACAGAGGACCAGGAATTGTTAGAAAGGCCTGTGAAGCTCGTCGCATATACCCTTAACCAGCAGCCTGAAGATCCCAAGGACGAATATATCCGTTTGTGGTGCTTGAATAAGCTCCACAATAAGAGAAAGTCGTTCCCTTTGGAAACCTCACCTCACCTATCGCCCGAGCAACAACAAAGGTTCAAAGCCCTGTCCAAAGGGCTGCCTGAATCAGATGTCCTAACGCTGGAGTTCATTAGCTGAACTTGAGATACGCAAACGATTGTTTGAGTAAGTACAGCTTCTGTTACCTATCATCCTTCGACTATCTACTTATCTGGTGTTCAGGTGTTGCTGCGACGCATGTCACTCCCTTATTACTGATGTATATCACCGTTGTATAGACTGCGATGATGGTGAGTGCGATTAAAACAACTACGGTGCACAATACAACTGGATCATATCTAGACGGGTATGATTTGTGTTCAGAATGCCAATCTCTACCAATTTCAAAACACAAATATCCATCGGACCACAAGGCGACGCACAACTTGCTTGTTTTCCGCATGGTGCTCCCTTATAGTCGCTGCAGCCGGGTTCGGTGGCATGCCAGGAATTTCTTATCTGATATTCTGCCCACCACAACACCACCGGAAGACGTATGCCAAACGCAATCAGATGGACCTGAACTTCCGCATCCGACAGAAGCCACTCGAGCAGATGATTCTTTCGCATCTGTCGATTTGCGGGGAGGTGATGAGAAGCTCGATGGGAACATGCAATAGCATTCGAGAGGATACTTGGAACCTCAGCTGCGAATGAGGATGCCTATTCTTGTGCTGAATGCGACGTCAAGATGAAGGGCATTTTTTATGTATGCTTTAACTGCGGAGGTCAGATTTCCATCCGTCTAACGGGGCACAAAGCTTGACAATTATTACAGAAAGCCATTTCCCCATTGCCCTATGCGGCGATTGTGCATTTCGCGATGTGTTCAACGTGGCCACAGATCACCACCCTTACAAACACTGGCTGGTCAAGATTAAAAGACCGAGTTCAAGATACAGGCATCGAAACGTCAGTCGAACCTTTGGCTAACGTGGACGAGACTACTTCGCTTTCCTTACGAGTCGATAAGCTGGCTGCGATGGTGGAATCTCGCTTCGTGGGACAAGATCTCCGACTTAGTGCGCTTGTGAAACAGGTTGAACAGCTCGTGCGTAGCATAGCTGCGTTGATGGGAAAAGCAGACTCAGCTTCCTTCTGAATCCGTCACTGTTTGATTGGCTCATAATTTGACAGACTGTTGTATTTGATTCTCGCTGTCTCCGTAACCTTGTACTAGTATATATCGATCAGTACAGAATTGCTATGTCCTTCGTGCGAGCGTGCCGCTGTACCCGCTCGACTAGCATATGCGTGACCCTCATCATACTGATAGCAAGATGAAGCTCAGACGCAAAAACCAAATACAAATTCGTCTAATAAATGATTCATCCATTCTGGCATGTAAGTAGCCGGCTATGTACGACACCGTTCCAATACGAGTTATAATCAGCATCAGTGAGGTGTTCGCTGTTGAACATCAGAGTTTACCGTCACCGTCCTTGCGCTCATATTGGCCACTTTGGCGCCCTGCGTTCTCCCTTTCTCTACCGCTCTTGTCCCACTCAACCATATCAGGCCCAGAGTTCAGCTCCTGTGGTGTATGCAGGATAGACTCAGCCATCAATGCCCTCGCCTTCGCACGCCAGCCGCAGTGGATTCGAAGGCGTGAGGAGCGCGCAAGCGATCTGCTGAGCCTGCGTAGGCGCGTTTGGCGGCTGCAACTCAAAGTCTGGAGCACGTCTGTACCCCCAGATAGCAACGTAGATCAACATGCTCCTAAGATCAGTGTAAATATTTGTGGGGGTGATGTTTTATAAGCGCACGCAGTAAGCCCAAACACAGGTTTCACGCCGTCTGCTTCGCGTCCGGTGAGGAAACTATGCGTGCGGATTCGACCGCCTCCGCTCCATTCCCACTCTGCCGTCGTGTGGTAGGGTATCGAAGGATCTGGAATACGTCGTCAATAACCAGATTGACTGAATGCACAACTCCAACATACGAAGATTTCCGCCGGTGACATGGATGTCTCTGCACTGCCGGGGCATGCAGCATTAACAAAAAAAATGTCACCCAAGGCTAGAAAACACCGATGAGTACGACCGGCTGCTGACACCAACGAAGAAGGCCTACCAATATATCTCGCAGGGAGCAAATAGCAAAGTCGCGATCTAGCTAGGACTGGTGGCCAGAGGAAATGTGCCACCGAATGTAGTGCCCGAGTCCGTCCGAGCAGTGGGGAGGAGAGAAGGGGTTCCTTCAAACTGAATAAGCACTCAGTCACATGCCATGCGTGAGCTGCCTCAAAGCGAGCACTTGCATCACCGAATTAGGCTGCAACTTGCGTTGAGGGCGAGGAGCTGAGAGGTAGAATGGATGTAGCGGAGAACTGCATTATCATCGTTGAGCCCACTGCGCAATGGAAAAACTGATGAAAAAAGACATGCATCTAGGCGATCGCGCGGCAGATTGCTTGAAATAGGGTTGCGCGAAAAGACGAGAAAAAGAGTTTGGGTACGCTGCCATGTATCTCGAGATATGAGAGTAGCGGGGTGGATGACAATCTGTCCTGAGAGCTAGGTCGTCGACCAGGTGGTGCCCAGGAAGATCAGCCAGAGAATGAGGTATGGAAAGCCGCATGAATGGGCGAATCCTAGCACGGTGATCTCACCGTTTTCTTGTCTTGCAGCCTGATATCTGAATCGACCAACCTTTCGAGATAGCAAAGCAAACAGCCGATATCCGTCGGACCGAAACAACCCCAATCAGCATAACAGTAGCAGTAGCAGTAGTCCTCGCCAGAACAGGACTGGGCTGAATGAGGCAGAGCAGCCAAATGATCCGTAAAACAGGCCAAACCAACGAGGCCCACAAAGATAGTGTCGAGTGTTACCGCGAAGTCATGGTCGTGGCTGTATTTCGAGAGCGTGCCCTGGACGGGGAGCTGTGGATTTGGGGCGTTGTAACTGTAGTATAGAAGAACATTCACGCTGAACATAATCACACGAACGGACGAGAACGCGATAGCCTCGACCCACTGGGTACTGCGAGTGAGAATGGAACGACCCGAATTTTAGGAAAAGACTCGGTATCCTACAGACCCCAGGTCTCACGGCATGTGACAATGTCACGGACTCCTGTAGAAACTATCTCTCATAATTGCTCATCGAAAGGCTGGTGATTTCAGCATCTAAGTAGTCTTTGTAGAAGAGTGTGTCTTCAGTTCACAATAGTCTTTGTAGTCTTTGTACTAATACGGGTCAAGCTCGATCTGATAAGTCTTAAATCAGAAGGTTTGCCCAGTTCTTATGTCAACCTTTGAAGCTTTGACTGTCACACCAGTGCAATGCCCTCCAACTCGAAGTCCCAACCGAAAACAGGGCTTAAACATCATTTTTCAACCCTAGCAGTCGGAATAAAACTGGGATCCTTCGTCAGAGTTCCTCTCATTCACGATGTGCAGACGATGGATAAACTAACCACTGAAGAATTGAACCAGCTGGTTCTCGAGGAGCCTACGAGTTGTATCAATCGCAACGCCCCCCTCGGTCATCTTCTATCCACCATCTTCCAGTCCTTCAAGGTTCAAGCGCCTCGTGCTGAGGATCTTCGGGTACCTCTCTCTCAGATTCAATATTCCAATGAGCGGATTAATGATCAATTTCGTCAATATCAAACGACAGACTTCGTGGAACTGTGGGATAGTAAGGCGAAGAAGTGGAATTGGGGGCTGCCAGATCCGCCCCGAAAACAGTACGAGAGGGGTAAGAAGGGCAAGAAGGGTAAAAGAATCTGTGAAGAGGGATCGTTGGGGGAAGGAGGGAGTCAGGCGCCCAGAGGCAGTACTTCCGATTCAAACTCGAATGCTGAACATGTGGTTGCGGGATTTTTGAACGTCCTCACGGGGGCACTTTCTCGACATGGACTCAAAACCAATCAAGCGAATCGTATATGGAGTGGGGCCCACTCAACCGCCCCAATCAAGGGAGAAGTCATACCCCGCAAACCTGACATCGTTATGTCAGATGAACCAGACCCTGGGTGGGCAGGCATCAAGGTCGTCGTTGAGGTGACGAGTGGCAAGTACCGACCAGGGAAGCGTGCCGCGAAATCCCTTGATACCAAGGCGTATATCATCTTGAAGCACCAGCCCTGGAGACGCTTCGCCCTCATGCTATCTCTATGTCATCACCATCGTGAACTTCGTGTCCACGTATATGACCACTCCGGTTCTGCCGTATCCCCTCCATTTCACATCGACCGACAGAAGGACAAATTCTTGCAAATCCTCTCGGCTATTGTCTTCGGCAGTGATGAGTGCATCGGCTTCGATACGACGATGAAAATTCGACAACTCAAGTTGCCTGTACTACCTCGTCGTTCCCGTGCTCCTAGGAGATTGCGTGCTCGGATCCAGAAGGACACCATTTGCGATGAACCTGGTACACTGGCCAAGTTAGGAGATGTAGCATCAGGCGAAGAGTCAGACGAGGAGTCAGACGAGTTAGATGACGAGTCAGGATACGAGTCTGAGTCAGCGTCATCATATAAACCTTCGCCCTCGCGTGGCCTAGAGGCTTTGGGCGACGATTCCTCATCAAGCGTCTTCTCCTCCCTTGAGCCAGATGAACGGCCTGATATCAGAACTGGTCCTCCTGCACTCCCTGAACTACCTCCCTTGGCTACTCCTGCCTCGCCACTTCCTTTTATTTCCCAAACTTCCGTTCCTCCGAATCCGTCGCCGATCGGCAAGATTCAAGTCAACGACAACTGGTACGATATCTTGGAGGTTATATGGGCAAGTCATGGCCTAGTTGGTCGTGGCACCGTTTGCTACTTGACTAGAAAGGATGATCAACAGTACATCATCAAGGACCACTGGGTCGCGGGAGATGCAAATGACGATATATTCAATGAGGTCATTATGTTGAAGAAGATGCAGGGTGTCCGGGGCGTCCCGGAACTCGTAGAATTTGGCAAGGTTAAGCTGTCGACTGGTGAGGTCGACAACACGAGGACGTACCGATACCGAGAGCTGCCCAGCTTAACTGGCACTTGGCGCACTCATTTTCGCCTCGTCATGAAGCCCCGGGGGCGACCTTTGCATAAATTTCAAACAAAGTTGGAATTTCTCCGAGCTATACGCGACATCGTGGCTAGTAAGCATTTCCCTTGCATGATGCATGTTGGTACTAACCAGTAAGTAACTTTCCAGTTCAACAGGAAGCGTATGAACGGGGCATTTTGCATCGCGATTGCAGCCTCCACAATGCGATGATCGAGGAAGCCGATGGCAATAGCCTCGGAATGTTGATCGATTGGGAATTTGCTGTAGTTATCGCACCGGATAATAAATACCACGTAGGTGGAACAGTAAGTTGATGATTAATTCAGTTCAGGATTCAATCCACTTACTCGACTTGCAGGGCACAATTCCATTCATGTCGCGGCGGATCCTGCAGCAAGTGAAAAAGATCTGGGTCTCTGAACCTGCAAAAAAGGGGGCGTCATCGTCATCACCTTGGACAATCGATTTTGTCGTGCAAGACTATTCAGATGATCTTGAATCACTGTTTTATGTCTTTTGTTGGATCTGTATCGGGTACAGCGGCCCTCTTGGCATAGAACGCCATTTGAACGCTTCGACACAGTGGCTTCTACATACGTGGAGCAACCGGAATATCGCGGGATGCTTTGACACCAAGATTTCGTTCTACACAACAGACGACGGCGAAACTGCAATCCGAACGCAGTTTGACGACTACTTTAAGGATCTTGTTCCGCTTGCACTGGACTGGATGAACCTCTTGAGGCTCAATTTTCCGGTTCATTTCGAAGGCAAGACTGTTCACCGACCCATCAAATTTGATGCGTTGCTCGACATCCTGGACACACACATCGCCAGACTTAAGGACGTGCCTGAGCTGTCCCCTGAACGCTTATTCCGCAAGAGGTTGGTAGATAAGAATGTGAAGGACGTGCATACATCAGGACTGATCATGGAGGACCGGGACCGCATCCGAGTCGCAGTGAAGAAGCGCGGTCTGAATGAAGACTGGACTGTCGAACCTGTGAAGAGGTGCAAGATATCCAACTCGGGGGGTAGCTAGACCGGTTTTGTCATCAATCTTGATTTCGTTGTACGCAGTAGTACATGGTTTTCGCTCGCGAAGTTTTTACGTCCTTACATTGCAGTATCATTACTTTTACATTCGTAATTTTGATCAAGGTTTCCTGGTACTTTAGTAATTAAGTTGCTCAGCGATCTAGTATTCGGGGTTAAACGCAATGAAACCTATCCGAGTTTCTCCAACTTGACATGTTATGTTATGGTACAAAATCCGCGCAAAACTTTAAATGCGTGACTCCCGGAAATGACCATTCGAATCAAGAATAGACCGTAGTATCCCTTATGCATGCAATTGAGTGTGGGTCAGATCACAATATATATGTGGTACGTACTCTGGACCCTACACTGAGATCGATGCAGGCATCCCTGAAATTGAAGCATGGAATACCTATAACTGTCACCAAGGCAGTAAGTTTTATATAATACTGTTATGATTGGAGCGTGGATTCACTTGGTACAGTGGTCATTTATCCATCACTGGCTTAATTGGTTGGCATTTTGTGATACGGTATGATAGGAGATGGGATTGTTGGTATCAGCCTGAGCTCGTATATGCATCCCTGCACACTTTGTTAGTTAAGAGTTTTTGCAATAACACGATGACTTACAGCGCGCGATGCTGATGATCTTCATAGATCATCGGAGGCTCCCTTATGTAAATATGTGTCAGTCCTAGTAACATGTAATTCTAGATGGCTAGATGGCTAAGAGGTGGTTGGTATTGTGAGGGGCATGATTAGGGTCATGGACTATGGTATCAGCTTGAATAAGCTTCATCTCTACGCATCATTTAGTTTGAAAGTTTCTACATAAAACAACGACTCACCCCGCGCAATGCCGATCTTAGGCGCTGTGTCAGGTTAGCGCAACCGCGTGCACAGTCTGCCGATCTTAGGCGCTGTGTCAGGTCAGCGCAACCGCGTGCACAGTCGCGTATCAACCGCCTCATTAGGCACGGTGTTGGCGCGTTGGAGACCTCGAGTCCGTAAATCAGGAACTGCGTCACGGTGACGCGGTACTGAATACATTACCGCCTTTGACGCGAGATATTGAAGTTGCGTCTGTAAAATGGGAGTTTTAGTATAGGTGAGAATGACGGGCGATAATCTTACGATGTTGTCGACGTTAATGCTGACGTGAGGACTATTCAAAACGCGAGACATGTTTTTTGGCTGACATTGTAATATCAATAGGGGCGTTTGAAAGATCGATCAATTTTCTTACCGTAATTGTTCCGTTTATAGCACAGTATAGCGATCGTAACTCGTGAGTGGTCGATGAAGATGTGACAATTAATCGAAGCAAACAATCATCAACAAGGACATTCAGTCTCAGATCCAGTATTATGTAATAACATTGTCGCCGTTTCCTACATAGACCCTGGTCTCAAAGCTTTAGATCTTTAGATTGTAGAGTCGAATGATTCACCAATGTAGACCAGATCAATTCGCGAATCTGTCCTCTCGGCCTCGTCAGCGCCTCAAATCTACAGCTCCCCGTCCAGGACACGCTCTTGAAATACAGCCATGACCATGACCTCGCGGTCACACTCAACACTATCTTTGTGGGCCTTGTTCGTTTAGCCTTTTTTACGTATCATTTGGCTCAATTTCATGCAACTTGGATCTTTTGCTAGACAACTCTCGATCAACCGAAAAATACCGTCATGTCATCCTCCCACATTTCTCCATATTGCCACTTGGCAAACTTGGAGGCGCCTTTACTCAGTTTACTGCGCTCCTTTAGTGTGCCAATAAGGCTGTCCTTGTGCAAATTTGAGGACATGTAGATGGACTGGAGGGCGGGGCAGGGTACCGGTATCCCATTACCTGCCAAAGGATTCTGGATGGGTAACAGAGCCGGGATTGCATTTGGTGTGCCATATAACGACAGATGAAGGAGCGTGGGAATAGCGTTCATGAAGAGAGTGAATGTGTTCACTGGTGCGTTGATATGGTAGCACGACAATTCCTGTAGTCTTGGAAACAAAAGATGAGTTGCGCAGTATTTCAGAATGTCGTCAGCTTTATCATCCTCGCCATCGTCCTGGGTAGGCGAATATGTGATACCAGATAAATTTGAAGACTCCGAGTTTAAGGTGAGCTTGATCAGGTTGGGGGCATGAAGCCCACTGAATAGCCCGACATCATTTCCAATACACGAATATCCGTAGTAAAGCTGCTGAAGCAGCGGAAGGGATACCCGACGTGAAAGTCCAGCCAGCGGGCCAGACTTCCTAAGCACAAGCTTTCGCAGGCGAGGACAAGCTTCAAGGATCCCTGTAAACTCATCAGACGTTGGCCTGACTTCTCCGCTGTGATGGGAGAGCTCCAGCGACTGGATAGAGTTACTGACAGTAGGCGATCGATTGGGGGTTGGGCCAAGAGTATAATGAAGGAAATTTGTCCAGTCTAAGTGAACGCCATATAGAGTTATGTCTCGTAGTTTTGGAAGGGGAGGAGATTGCGCTGGGGCATCTTGACTGGTAGGTCCAATCAAAGCGGCAAACATGAATCCGTCCACCATCTTCATTATTCCTGGACAGAAAAGCCAGAAGCGAGAGAGGTAGTCGTTGGTTCTCACAAGCTTTATGGACTCAAGACGCAGAGCGCTTGAGCCCTCTGTCCTGCGCTCGTTGAGAATTTGGAGGGCGCTGTGAATCGGCATCCAAGTGTCACTGACAATTTCCAGCGAACGCCATCGATACATCTCAGGAAATAAAAGATCGAAAACAGCGGGCATACAGTCAGCAAATCGGGCCCTTGTTTTAGTGAAATCCGTTTTTCTTCTCCTAAAGGCAGACGTTCAGACAGCTGTACTCAACTAAAATTAATGTGCATCTTACATCATTTCTTCGGTAGCTGACATTCGTCCTTGTTGCGCTCGGATAATAATATCCACAGAGGACCGTCCTGATCGTGTGATCATTGTGGTCAACAGTGTCAAGCCCCCGTCGGTTTGGTTGCGGATGACCTGATGAAGATCAATCATGAGGCTTGACCACAAGCTGTGGTTGCAGATTGCGACTGTTCTCCAGTGCAGGTTCACCGATGCAAGTTCATGCGGCATCATCATGACACTTCGAAAGGATTTACGGGGTGTACCATGTACGGCCAGCATAAATATTTTAGAAAGGATCTCCACAGGAAGTTTACGAATATAACACGGTTGGGGAACCCGGTGATTCATGGTGGATCAAAATTTGAACAGGAAAAATTTGGAGCGACTCAACTACCCATGGTCAGTCATATTTAAGCGGCAAGCCTGGCTGTGTATGTGTTATCCCTTTGGTTCCGCATGGAAAATAATGCAGAGCAAACTTACCACATGCAAATAACCGTATGACTCGGAGCGCCTTGAGAAAAACAGCTACGAACGCATAAATGGGTCAATACATTCAAGCGAGATCCGGGTAGAGGCATGCGCAGTAGCGTCCCAAAAGCTCACCTATAATGTTAAAACGTTGTAGATTAGCAGCTCTCGTTTACAGTAAGTCCGATTGGTGAGGAGCCACCAAGCGAGCCCCTAGTAGACTAAGTAATAGGCGCACGCCAATGCAATTCGCTTCGATTGCAATTATAAATTAAACGACTGTTGTATATGGGAAAATGACTCGACGTGACAGTGGCAAATGCGGGTAACTGGTTTATTTGAGTTTAAGTCTAGAAAAAAAGAAAATGCCGCCGTGTACTTCACGATCGTGAGAAATGATAATTGAGTCAGAATTTCTGAGTGGCTGCAATGCATGGCCGGTGATCTGTACATAATTTGTATACTCAAGAGGCACGCGCACCGAAAGAGCTCACTGGGTTTTTACATATGATACGTTATATTATGTTATGTTATAAAATCCGCGTAAAGTTTATTGTGACTCACGGTCTATTCGTGAGCCGCTTTTCAGGGATTAGAAAAAAAAAAAGACTTACCGTACGTCACATCATCGGGCATTCTCGACTGTTCTCATGCCAATGTGCTTTGGCAGTGACCGCAAATTATATCCGCTTCGAAATGGCCGTCCCGGAAGGCCATTAATCCGTTGCGTGTAAATGCAGCCGTTAAATTCTTGACGTCAAAGTGCTAATCAGGCGAATTGCATATCACGTAAGTCTACCGATGAGCAAGTGCCAGCGAACGTAAATGCACACGATCTCTTCCGCTCTATGGCACACATGAGATAATTAGAACCGATCGTCCTGGTGCTGAAGCGGGAGGCCACAATTCTAACATAAATTGCACTCGCATAAGTGCTCGTTACAATTAGTTCCCTAGACCGCGTCCGTTCCCCTCCCTTTCCAGAGTTACATTGGACGCTCCCTGCCATGCAGTACCCGGATGAAATCAACGATCTTGCCCAGCTAACAATGGAGGAATTCGTCGGCCATTCCCAGCATTTGTTTAACCAGATTCAGGATCTTCCTTCAGAGGTCGACTTCATTCGCTTCGTATTGGCAGGTAGGGTTGGACAGCAAGCGGCTGATGAGCCCGACCAGCATCGTATCACTTTAAATTGCCTGCAAGGTCTCCCTCCTCTTCCTCAGACCCGAATCAGTAGGGACCTCGACTCTGCCATCGGAATATCTCGCACGTTACCCTATACAAGCGCTTTGGCAATCTGGCCCATTCCTCCTTTCAAAGAGATGCTGACTAAAGATAATCATACCCAGAGCCATGCATACGATGCTCAGGTGAGACCAGTCAATGTCGCTAGTGGCGTATTCTGATCATGGTACCAGGGCGATAAGATTTTCGTTCCTATGCACAAAATTCCTAACGTGCCATTGGGAAAGGTCCAACAAAGGCATGTAGTGCGGATCTTCTTTCCCCGGCTCTACAGTGCAGACGGTGTAGTTCTGGTGTCTCAAGAGGATTTGGCCCTCCTTTACGACCATTGCCTGCGCCCCACACTATTAGAGGTTCTGCCGGAATTCGCTGATCGGGCGCCGACATCATACGCTGCCGCATACATGCAATCAAAGACCCGCGCCGGGGGGCTCGCGTTCAACACCCTAGACATCCCTTGGAATAGATTGGAAGAGGTTGCTGAAATATTGCTGGCCAAACTTCAGGAGCAGAAGCCTGCTTTCAGGGACGCGTATTTTGTCCACGAGCTGAGGGGGACGAAGGGGAGTACTATACACGATGGTGAGAAAGATTGGGAGCGACAGATGGCTTTCGAAGAGATGTTCGAGCATGTCGATGTCGATAACTTGAATCCTCGAGAGTGGCTGGTTGATGTCGCTCTGACTATCGGAGTAGACGGACATGTCGTCACATGGCGCAAGTCTTGCCATAAGGACCTCCTCGGGCACCTTATGCCTCTTGCATGTCCTCGAAAAGTCGCTGCCCTTACCAAGAACAAGAAAAGGTTCCACTTTGACCGCACCCTACAGATGAAAGAATTAGCCGGCTTCCGTGCAACTACCGCCGATTTTACAGGCAATGATGGAATAACATACGTGCAGGCCTATTGCACTGCGAAGAATGCGACGTACCAGATGAACCCAGGGGTGTTCCGCCGACGACAACCCAAAGAATTGCTGGAAAAGAAGACCGAAAAGAAGATAGTGGAGGACCTGGACGTTATGAGCCAAGTATTCTATGAATGCACTGGCGAAGGAGATGTAGAAGGACGCGATGGTTGCGCCCGCTTGGAGATTCGGATTCCACTGGACAAGGCTCAGGACTCTTTGGTGACTCTCCCTCGTGAACTGGTTGAGCGCTACGTGGTTGCCATCAGTAGACGTGTATGGTGGTAAGAACGCACCTCCATCGATATTTTATTGTGACTTGACAAGTGTTCCAGGTTTTTGATTTATTATCGCCTGGCCGCAATACGTCTGGTGTTCAAAAATTTGGCCGAAGCCGATCCAAGGGTACGTGCTCTGGACTCTACACTGGGCCTGGAAGCGGCATGCATTTACATAATGAATGCCTGTTTCACTCGTCCTGCTGAGGGGTTCGGGTGGGAGGATTTGATCGAGAAGTGTTGCCAGCAAGTGCTAGAAGACCTCGAAGCGGACCTCGAAGACACCCCTACCGTACCCATCCTATATGACAGCGGCACGTACTTTATTTGCGATATTGTCATGAACACAGGACGCCCCACGTTTCTACGACTGCCACTCCAGAGGACCTTTGACCCGGAGTCCATGGCTCGCATTTACCACAAAGCGTCTATAAATGATGTCAAGGCCTCGTTTGATTGGAGTAATGTTGTACTCAGCAAGCAACCATCCAACGCTGCAAGAACGCATAATCGCAACCGGAACACTAGAAATGTTGATGATGTCAGAGATCCGGAACGTCGGGTCTTAGATATTCAAATCAGGGACGTCCCTGTCAAACCCGCAGTACGCTTGGCAGGTAGGGACGTGGACTTGCATGTCTTAAATGGGGGCGATGAACGAGACCTTAACGAGGCGGGGGATGATATGCAGGACGAACCCTCAATTAGCCAGCGTGTTGCCAAGATCTATGAGCAGTGCATCTTTGACGTCATTGAACAAGCACCCAACAGGAAATCTAAGCGGGAGGGTTCATACCTCACCATCCCTGTCGACAGACGCATTGATCTGGCACAGCCGGAGCTGCTACAGGTCCTTGAACTGCCATTCGATCAAGCTCAGTACTGCGTATGCACTCCAGATCAGTGGAAGATGCACTTTGACCGCATTTTTCCCTCTTCCGTCCAGGAAGCTCGAGACAGCGGTCAGAATTTTCCTAGTTGTTCCTACTACAAGAGTTACATTGCTCTTGCTAGCACTGTAAACGACGCAGGTCTGGTTAAGATCAGATGTGCGCTCAGGAAGGAATTTGACAAACTGGCATGGGTGCCATGGACATCCACGGATCGTATGTGGGGAACAGGCGCAAAGACCAGCAGAGCATGGAAAGTGCTTCCTCGGGAAAAAAAAGGAGGCCCAATGATCGCCATCAACCCTAGACGCCATAACCAACGAGTCAGCCTGCGTGCGTTTGATCAACCTGACGAGAATGACGTTACGGACGCTGAGGAGGAGTGAACTTTCTTGTTGTCCATTTCGTCATCTTCCCATCCGCTTTGTAGTATTAACCTAGTCTGCGCCATGTAGTCAGTCTGCATTTTTGTTATGATGTTTACTTAACTTACTATGACCTTGAAATTAAAGGTTCGGTAGTTGCTGTCGCGGCCCACAATATTATGGTGCACAATGGAAAACCGAGTACACTGCAATGCTTTTTGACCAAAAAAAACACTGATGATAATTGGAACTACATTACGCAAGGTTCCAAGCAATGATACTCAAATATTTCGTCCAAAGTGAGGACATCCCCGACTCCCACTTTAGTGGGAAGAGGGTTTTGTCGGATCCAAACGTACAGGCACCTATACGCTGAAGTGTGGGAACCTTTCGGTTTCTAAAACTGTACAGTTGAATGATGAGTCATCAGAATGAATGCGTGATAGCGATTCGGATCCATGGTTTGTATCATCTGACTGACTCGTCTCTACAGTGACTACAGTGAAGAAATAGTGTACGTCTTTTCATTTTCTCTCGACGTCCTTCTTTTATTGAAATGACCACCTTCGTGAATTTAGAATGTCTGTGTTTCTCTCGAAGCACCCCAGCACGCGTCCTCGAGTTCTCGATGCTACAGATTGCCCACCTCACAATATCCTTCACGATATACAAACATATCCTCTATTCTATGATGCTTTGTACTACCCGCAATATAATGATTCCATATATGCAACAGCCGATAAATTTTGTTGTTGGTTGCAACTATCACTCGCCTCCCACTGTAACAGCTTGTGTCTTAGATGTGGTCCTCTTTATCAATCCGTCGCCGTAGTTTTTGCTAAAAGTGCACCGCCCAACAGTCGCGACGCTAATGGCTCCCGTGCTTATCAACTCATACTGCGGCATATGGAGTTGCTGCCATGCACAGCCTACACGAAGAAGGCTCTCCACGACTTGAAAGGCAAAAGGAAGCCCACTGACGAGCCCCAAGGCCAGTCACCTTCGAAGATGCCAACGAAGAGCCATGACATCTTCGACATGGACCTGGAAAGTGAGGATGAGTAGACTCGTATATTGTTCAATTCGTCTAGTGCTACATTTGACCTGCAACCTGGTGCCTGATTGCTGTACATACTCAAATGCTGTATATTGATACTGTTTGCTGTCAATCCATCGTATTTC